>JAKKPZ010000433.1:2500-35984 GCA_022814885.1 Ditylenchus destructor | reverse complement strand
AAAATCAAAATTTTTTGAGCGGGAATTCAAATATTATTTTTTATTTTCAAAAAATGACAAAGAATACAGGAAATTTCGTTTATCCGCACAACTTTGCACTGGAAGGATTTTCTCCATACAAAATTCTCTCGATTTATCGCACACCCGATTAACCGCACTTTCGATTATCCGCACAAAATCGCCATTCCCGACGTGTGCGGTAAATCGAGAGTCGACTGTATCTCGCGCGGTGGACCCAGAAGCAAAGTTGTAGGCCCCGAGTTTGTGAGGCCCCAAGTTGGTATTTTCCTGTAATTAAGTTATGTTAGCTAGGGCTATAATCTTTGATCTTTACGGTGCCCAAGAATTTACTTCATTTGTCTTGTATTAGGTATGCGTGTTGGTACTGCAATGACATTGTGGACTATTTGAATAACAGATCTGTGAAAGTGTTCCAGTCTGATAAGGAAGGAAAAATGATTGAGACAGGTGTTTCGTGTCCAAGAAATGATGAGCAAAGGAATCAATGCGCAACAAGGTTGGTCATTGCTTGTATATACATATCTATATATGGCATCTCATTACAGTAATGCCAAACCATTTGTTGATCAATGCCGATCAAAGTTTGACCGATCTTCCCGTGGCATCAAGGATATTAACGATGCTAAGGAGTTTTGTAGGTATGGTATTTGATTGTATGCTGTATTGTCAGTAACTAGAAAGGGCGCAGTGGCCTACGCCGCTGCCCTCCCCATCCCCGCCCGTCAAAATGCCCTAGCTGGCCTACGCCGCTGGGGCATTCCGGCCCCAGTTTGGACCTGTTCGACCTATATCGATCACCCAAAAGATTGTCGGATTCGTGTTCCCGACCCCGAAAACCCTATATATGACACCCAATATGCCTAAAATGGCCAAAAATGTCATTTTCGACCATTCCGACCTCCGTTTCGACCTGTTCGACCTATGTCGACCCCAATTCTGAGCCGATTTTAACGGATTTATGGGGGCGTGTTTACTATAGTGGTGATTCCATAGGACCACCCAGCGGCTTCGCCGCATGGCGGCGCCCTTGGTCATCCAGGATTTTCCGGATTTCCGGAAGCCATAAATCCCGGTACTCGCAAGAGTTGACGGCGAGACCGGTACCAATCGACTCCTCTCACCGAGACGAAGCGATTGACGTATCATACGCCCCGAACCGAGCTGCGACTGGAAATTTTCCTTTGTAGAAACCCCCCAGAAACTGAAAAATTGGCGTTTTCTCAACTTTCGTGGCGGGACCACCCCAAATCTGACATTGATAACCCCCCCCTAAAATCATGGGTTTTGGGGGGGGGGTACTCGCGAGTTTAGGGTCCGGGACCCCCAAAAAGGACCCGATGAGATCTGGGTCGAAAAGGGGTCTAAACCAAGCATGACAACGGACCGACCTTTTGCCCGGTCCGGTTTGGTCCGGTTCGGTCCGGTCTCTAAAAGGTCAAAAATTTTTCGCGGCGCTACCTTCGGTAGCGCCGAGATTTTTTCACAATTTTTTTGTAAAGGTGTTTTTAGGGTATTCCGATGCGCTGATTACGAATCTGCAGTTATTTTTTCCGTATCGCATCAAGAATTTTAATTTTTGGTCTAAAATTTTCGAGAAAATTGGTTAATATTTTGTGAAATTTTGGCCAAAATTTGCATTTTTCACCATTTCACCAATTGCAGATTTGTGATTAGTGCATCGAAGTAACCCCAAAAACAGTTAGACGCGGAAAATATTTGCGACTTAAAAATGGGCGAAACCGAGACCGAGTTTTATAAGAGAAAAAAAAACATACAAGCAGCAAAAAAGCGCCGCAGGCGAATATTTTGGAAAAATAGCAACGTACAATAGAAAATGGAAGGAAAAATAGCGCCGCAGGCAAAATTTTTTTTTTTTAAAAATTGAATTGTTTGCCAAAAACTTACATTGAAAATTTTTAATATTTCAAAATTTTCAAAATTTTTTGCCGCCGAAGGCATTCTTAGGGGTGCTTGTTAAGTTTTGGTCGGTCCGGTTTGGTCCGCCGGACCGGCCACCCCCCGGTCCGGTCCGGTCCGGCCCGGTCCGGTCCGGTTGTCATGCTTGGTCTAAACTGCAGGGCCTAAAACTGACGGACGCACAGACACCAGCAAATTAGTAAAGTACCATAGTAGAGCTAAAACTAACTAAAAAATTTAGAGCCAAATCCAAGACTGTGGAGTGTATTTATAAGGAAGTCGAGCTAATTTGTGGGAATACAACTGCGACCAAATATATCAAAGATGCAATGGAACCAGTGTTCGTTTTTACACTAATCGCCTTCCACCAATGTTACTCACGAGTGTAAACACTGAGGACTTTCGGAAAAATTGTGGGACTAGTAGAATTTAGCTGTGTAAAAGACTGATTTCAAATAGTTTATCGTTTTGCGAAACTGATTTTTGGAGGAAACATTTTGAAGTGAATTTAGTGCGAGGCTACTTTTAGTTACAGTAATAACATTTCCAGAGACGTCAGATATTGTCCTTACTGCAACAAAGTGATTGACTTTATGGAAAACTTGGGGGTGCATCTGGCTCGAAAAGATGACAAAAGCTATTGCCGTAAAGCAGACTGCGAAATCAGGTTTGAATCATTTATTGGATGCTCTTGGTTCATCATTTTGTTTAATTTTTAATCACCTCGGAACTTGTTTTACAGCTCGCTAAAGGCACAGCTCGATAAGAAGTGCACTTTCGAGAACAGCACTAGAGAATACGAAAAGTTATGCAGGTAATTTTGTTCAGTAATCATTTGATTTTAGGGCGAACATTATTTAGTATCGGAGAATTTGTTTAGAACGATAAACTTTAATTTTTCCAAAATGCGGTTCTTGCTATAAAGCCTAAAGCCATTAAAAATATCTGGATATTAAATTTGCGATGAAAAATCTTGGATAAGTGGAAATGTCAGTAAAAATGAAACAAAAATTCATCAACTAAAAAGTTAAAAAATTCAACTTTTGCCAAACCAATTTAAGATTATTTGTTTTTAGTGACATGTACAGTGCAACACTCTGCGCTAATGATACGGTAGTGACGCAATGCGGCGACCTCTTTGGAGATGAGTACATGAGAAGAAATTATACACCTCCTAACGTGTATGTCGCTGGATGAATCATCTTTTCACTAATAATTTTTGATACAACATTTTAAATATTGGCTAAAATCATTAATTCCGGGTAAACAACTCAGCGCTCTTTAAAGCAATCGTGGCGGGACCCAAACCTGTTTGTGAAAAAGTTTGTGTTTCGATGGGTTTTAAGGGGGTTTGAGTCAATATGATGGAACCTCTCCATAGTAAATCGACCCCGCTGAATCCAAATCCGGGATCAGATTTGAACTTTGATCTTTGATTTTTGAACTTTTTCCTTTAAGTTTTAGATTTTTCCGGGATTTAAAGGGAAATGTTCAAAAATCAAAGTTCAAATCTGATCCCGGATTCGCATTCAGCGGGGTCGATTTACTATGGAGAGGTTCCATCATATTGACTCAAACCCCCTTAAAACCCATCGAAACACAAACTTTTTCACAAACAGGTTTGGGTCCCGCCAAGATTGCTTTAAAGCGCGCTGAAGTTGTTTACCCGGAATTAATGACTTTAGCCAATATATTTGGTTTAGTTATCCCTGCTGGCACTGCAAACAGATGATCATCTACATGAGCAAATTCAATAAGACTGTGCGACAAATAGATATCAATGGAACACTCCTTGGAACTACTTGTCCTCTGAATTTTACCAGCGACTGCGCAGAAAAGTTTTATAAATATTTTTTCACAAGAATCAAATCACATTTTAAATTGCAGGAATGCGCAGCCCATGATTCAGGAATGCAAAAACTTGCAAATACCAAGCAACTTGTCTTTGATCGCCGATTCAGCTTTCTCAAAGAACGTTTGCAGGTATGTTTTTTTGATTGAAATCCCAGATAAATCCGTGAAAAATGGTACATTCAACGATTTTTAGGTCAATATATGAATCTGTAAAGTGCATCCACGAGCAAGTGAGTGACGTTTGTGGTGAAGCTGCTGCGAATGAGACCATAAAGACTATGGAATTTAAAACGTACGTTCATTGATTTTGAAGGCAGTCTTATAGTCTAGCTAATTCTCTCAAAAATTATACTATAGTTTTTATCTATGAAAAAAGCATACTATTATGTCGTTAGGAGTCGTTTGTCGTTCTGAGATTTTGAATGGGCCGCTTTTGGCTGTATTTGGCATGCGATTGGATTTGGAGATTTTAAAGGAAAAGTTCAAGATTTTGAGCTTTTTTAGACTTGCCGATAACTGTGCCTACTGCACCGATGCAATCAATATTACGGAGAAATACGGAGGACGCTTGAGGATAGAATCCGATAACGGTAAAAGCGAACATTGCGTTAGACCGGATTGCACTAAAAGGTTATAATTTTAAAAAGTAAAGCCGTCTCCAAGTCTTATTCTCAATACTACTTATACTTTCAGCCTCCAAATTTTAATAGTAATTTAATTTCCTTTACAAAATTGCACTGATACATTTTAGACAATTGAACATTACAATCAGATCAACAGAAAAGTATAATTTACCTCAGCTTCGGACTCCATATGAGGATTATTGCAGGTAACCTTTCTTTTAAATTGAAAACTAGCATCTTAAGGATCTAAACGTGACATGCCGCTTTCGGCATATCACGTATTCAGGAAACACCGCGGCACAGGTGTCTTTTAGAAAAATGGACCCGGATTCGCTTTCCCCGTGATTGAAAACTCCTAAGAGCCATAGCGAGCCCAACTTCCGACCTATACCGTATATTGGCTTTTCGATGACCCAATATTCAACTGAGGTTCTTAGCACTCTTAATAGCTATGCTACCTTAGAACAACACTTGACGGCTATAAATTTAAACAGTGAACAATCCTTCCCCTAGTATTTCAGTACTGTCCTTGGTTTTAAGCGGTTACCCCTTGCGCCACTCCTTTCGGGACGTGTGATAGCTCATTAGACGCCTCATGAGCTAACTAGCTGGTTTTTTTTAAATTTTGCTGGGCACATGTTTCTATCGAGAGCTATGGCCAATTTTTGTCAAAAACAGTGTTTTTGGGTCATTTTTTGGTTTCTTGCAATGTACAAAGGAAAAAAGCCTTTCCGAAGCTAATTTTGATGGTGCTGGGTCCGAATCCGGGGTCAAAAAACTCCCGGGATACCCCAGGGGTACGAAATTATTTTTCGAAAAGTTTTTTTACAAATTTTTTTATTTCAATTTCGTGGGCCGAAGGCCCACGACATTGTCTAGCGTAGCCAGACTGGCACCCTCTAGTCTCTATAAATATAACAGCTATCAATTTAGGAAAATGCTTGAATATGCAAAAAATGTTTCCGATTTTGTGAAAAATGTTTGTTATGGAGACCGGGCAGCGGAATATATGAGAGACGAGATCGAAATTAAAGTGTAGGTTTAAACTTTAAAGTCCAGTTATGATTCATTATAATTTAAAAAACTATTCAAATGTTCATTTTGCAGGTACCCTTGCGCATATTGCACAGAACTGGTAGAATTCATGGGCAAACGTGATGGGAAAGTGTATCAAGCCGACAAGAATAACAATCCAGTTGTTGTGCGCTCCGTTAACATGAAGTGTCCCGCTACTCAGTCTGAAGTCGTGGAATGTTCTACATAGTTAGTGTATATATGAACTAGGGTTGGATCCAAGAGAAGTGATCCATGGGAGGGATCAAACCCTGATATGAACGTTATCCACTCCGAAGCTTGGGCCGGTAGTAGTAGAGTAGGTCCAGATCTCGGAACCCGTTCCGATGAGGTATCGAAAAGAGGTACATGTATGAAAAATTTGGGTCGGGCCGGAAATAGGGCCCGTTCCGGAGGTCGGGACCTCCAGCGCCGGACGGACCACACACGGCGGCGACTTGGGAGTGGATAAAGTACATATCCAGGAAATCAATCATATGTGTTTACAGTAACGCCAAGAACTTTGTGGATGAATGCAAAGAGGTCTTTTATGAGGCAACGTCATTTGGACATGGCAACGAAAGCGTTGGCGTGAAGTTTTGCAGGTTTTTAATTTTTTATCTTGAGGCTATGGAGTTCATGGAGCGATAGACAAGTTAATTTCAGTGACCTGTACGTGATGCTGAAATGCATTCACGACGAAGTCAAAGCAATTTGTGGCCATTCGGTGGCAAAAAGATACATGAAATCGGAAATGTACCCTGAAGTGTAGGTTTTTTTCTTGTATAAAAACACTTTGAAGGCCGATTCACAGATATGCCTATATTGGAAATCAAGGAGAACTCCCTGTTACGAGAGCAGGAAGTTATTCTGCTGAGAAGCAGGTAGAAAATTTACGTACTTCGAGAGAGAGGTCATTTTCTGGAAGGGAGGAAATTCTCCCTCATTCTTGGGAGGGGGTAACATTGGGGAGAGTAGAGCACATCTCGACTCCGTGTTGAAATTTGGACCCCTCATAATTTTCGTTAGGTAAACAATGCCTTATAAGAGCATGCTCTTAGGTTTAAGGGGTGACATATAGTTTAGGCTTAATCCATAGCTGAGATAGGTCTGTTGATGTATTAGGTCATTGCAAACGGAATGTAAACTCTGATAGTGAGCAGCGATGACGGAATTCGATTTGAATCACCCGCCACTTCAGTCGCATTAGAAGGCTACCTCGGTTCACTTTCCCACTTTTTGGTTATATCCCACTGCCTCTTCGTGTCTCTTTCTCTGGCACCTAACTCTGAGTCAGGCCAATTGATTGCTAGTGTGCGGCACCAAAGTTGTTTCCTTCTTCGAGTGGGAAAAGAAAGCAGAAACGACGAAATAGTGTGTGGAAATATCCAGCAGCCCGTGTGATTCAAATCGAATTTCGTCATCGCTGCTCACTATCAGAGTTTACATTCCGTTTGCAATGACCCAATAGTATCACTTATAAAACTGACAAGGAACACTCACCTGGTGAAACGCTCACCTGGGGAAACGTGATGGATAGGAATTTAGCCCACCTTGTGGGCATTCGAACGGTACCACGCGTTTTTGCGAATACGATACGAAAAAAAAGTTAGCTTGATACGGAAAATTGGATTTTTACAAGGAAAATGCGAGAAAATCCGACTTCAGAGGCCGTTTTCGGGCGTTTTTGTCTATAAAAGTGCCAAAAATAATGTCATATTCGTGTTCCCCGTAATTTTTTGGGTAAGATAGGGCCTTTTTCAGAGTTTTTTGAGAAAAATGTTTCAGGTTTTTTCACCTGGTAGCAAAAAAACGTGAAAAAAATTTTTCTCAAAAAACTCTGAAAAAGGCCCTATCTTACCCAAAAAATTACGGGGAACACGAATATGACGTTATTTTTGGCATTTTCATAGACAAAAACGCCCGAAAACCGCCTCTGAAGTCGGATTTTCTCGCATTTTCCTTGTAAAAATCCAATTTTCCGTATCAGGCTAACTTTTTTAGGAATCTTTTTTTAGGAAAAAAGATTGGTACCGTTCGAATGCCCACAAGGTGGGGTAAATTCCTATCCATCACGTTTCCCCAGGTGAGCGTTTCACCAGGTGAGTGTTCCTTGTGAGTGAATAGCCTTTAGACATTTATGGTTTTTATAGTTAAGAAATTTTAGTGAGTTTATAATTCTCGAAAATTCCAGAAGAAGCGATATGTGCGAAGATTGCAACGCATCAGTGACGTTCATGGAACAGTTCGGCGGTCGTGTTTATATTCGGGATCAACCCGGAAATCAGATTTGCAAACTAAACAAAACAACCGTGAAAAAGAAGCCGGTTTCGTCGGCCAAGTGTTACTATGCCTCCGGCTTCTTTATCCATGTATTGTATTTTATTTTTGTCTTCATGCATTCAGTTTTGCAAATTTTGTAATGTAGTTATCTTGCACTATAAAATATAAATAATAAAATTATGACCTTATCAATATATATATATAGTATGTAGTATACAATTTTACTACTCTCTTTTACTATTGATTAAAGAAATGTTAAAAATTATTGGAAACTGTCCTTTGATTTCCGTCAATATCGTCTTTATTATCAAATTTTTGGAATATCAAAAGCCTACATACTGTATAAAGCTAGCTTACAACGCTATACAAGCTTCAATCATCAAACAAAATTTGTATAGCAAAATCATACTGTACAGCTATACTATAACGATACAATACAATCTCTTTCAGTAAATGCCAAAATTTTACTTTGCAAGCTGATCATTCCACAAATCCCTGAGTGAAAATACTGAAACTCTGAGCAACGAAACGACGAAAAATGGCTTACAAGAACAATTCAAAGCGAACGATGGACCGTTTTTTAAAGGTACCAGTCAAAAGCGGACGCTGACGGCTAAAAAGATACCATAGCCCTCAATCTTTGCATATTTTTCAATTTTTTTTAATGTTTGTGCAAATTTCTCATCCCATTCCGTTTTCCCGGTTTCTCTGTCTGTCACTCCCACGCGTTCTCGAACAAGTTTCCCCAATCATTTGGTCCTCCACTCATATTGTGCTCACTTGAAATACCCAGAATTACAAGTCATGTAACGGTATTAGTCTCAAGAACACAACTTATCACATTTTTAATGAGCAGTTTCATAGATCGGGAACACTTCTTTTGAGGAAAAGAGTCTCGATGTCATAGATCAGATACATTAGATTATTTCTTTCGAGTAAAAAGAAGAATAAAAAGCAGACAAAGTTGTAATTCGCATCCGATGCATTACTTTTTTACATTTTTGTACTAGATAATCATCTTCGTTTGATTCAATATTTATTTGTTTCTCCAAAGTGAATGATTAAAAATGTATTATTCAACACGTGTATTATTCCATAAATTGGATTTATAGTCTTGAAAACTATGACTGCTCAAGAGCGAATAATTTCGAAGTTTTTGGAATACTAAAAGCTCACATCCTCAACTATCTTTTTCAATGAATGTCGGAAATGTCATCGTCTGCATTAGGTTACACACTATAATCACAAGTCATATAACGGTATCAGTCTCAAAGAACGCACCTACCAAATTTTTAATGAGCAGTTTCATAGATCGCGATCGTTTTAGTAAAAGAGTCCAAAAAGATTATGTCAACTCGGATTAGCGTGAACGTTAAAAGCTATTTCCTGTATAATTACTTCCTTGTTCTTTGTGGTCAAACGGTACCGTACTTTAGGGGTCGTTTTATCACTTTTTGCTTGGTATAATTTATTAAGTAAAAATCAAGTTCACTTAATTTCAATCTTTTTGGACTGTTTTACTAAAACGATCAAAGTACAAAAAAATAAAATGATTACAAAAGTTTACTAAGAGATAGATAAATTACAAGAAATTTATACAATCAAAATCTCCTAGTTTATTTTCGTGACTTTGCTCCCAATAGAAAGTTCTGACCTGATGAGAGACCTCGTGAGCATAACACGACCTCATGGGAACAAATCTCGAATCTGACGTCAGATTCGTGAACAGCGCATCAGGCATGACACGCGGGAAAACCAAATTTGAATTCAATAATTTTTTTCTCAATTTTTTACCATGTTCGGCTCTTTTCTGATTGTTCCTACCCCACCGGACCGGGGTACGATCTAGCGATTGGCGCTATCAAAATAGGGTGTATCGCCACAAAAATGGGTGATTTACCCTATTTTTCCGTTATTTCGCAACACCTATTGTGAAATAATGAAAAACTGGGGTAAACCACCCATTTTTTGTGACGATACACCCTATTTTGATAGCGGCAATCGATAGATCGTACCCCGGTCCGGTGGGGTAGGAACAATCAAAAAATAGCCGGACACTGTAAAAAATCGAGAAAAAAATTATGAAGTTCAAATTTGGGTTTCCTGCGTGTCATGCCTGCAGCGCATCCGAAAACCCCCGAGTGCAAAAAATCTTATCCGTAGGTACCTTGCATCAAAAAATGTTATTTTTGGGGCAAAAATGGCTTTTTTCATGCAGTGTTTTGCTGACCGGGTTTAAACTGACCTGACCTGACCAGACCTGACCTGACCTGACCGGGGGTGCCGGTCAGGTCATGCTGACCTGACCGGAGGTGTCCGGTCAGGTCAGAGGTCAGGTGACCGGCGTGAGCCGGTCAGATGACCGGTCATCTGACCGAAAACCCTTAAAAACGGAGGCGGCCGCGCCCGATAGGGCGTGGCCGGCGAAAATTTTGCGAAACTTTCGGCGAATGTTTAAAATTTTCAATGAAAGTTGACCCAATTCTCAAATTTTCTTCTCCACTTGGGGGCTATCGCCCCCAGACCCCACTATATTTCTGTATAGTTTATTAAAATTCATTCATACTTTATCTGTGTCCTAGCGCCTTTATTCCTAGCTTTCTTCATGGATTACAAAAGTGGATTGGAGTAGAGGTCGGCCGATACCGATATATCGCCGGTAATATCGGTAATATCTTCAATTTTATGAAAATATCGGTTCGACCGATATATCGGTATCGGTAAAACGTTCGGCCGACCTCTAGATTGGAGTATACGAATTCTCCAGATTGAACAACATACTTTCTTATAAAAACACAATTAAATGGTCATAAATTGAGAATGTCTTCTGCAAAAGTCAAAATTTTGAACGAAATTTGACGGAGAATGATAAAAATATTTATGACATAAGACGGAAAAAATTCGCTCTAAAGCCGAGACAATGTTCGCTCTTGGATTACACTAATATCCATTTCAAAAAAATTCATAAATTTTCCACATTTCCCAAAAAATTTCAGGAAATTTTTCTAAATTTCCAGAAATATTTCAAATATATTCTAAAAATTTTTCCATAAAAATTTTTCAAATATTTTCCAAAAAATTTTCTAAAAATTTTCAAAAATTTCCCAACATTGTGCAAAAATGCTCTAAAAACCTGCGAAAAAGTCCATTTTAGGTGTAAAAACCTAAAATAGATGAACATTACAACGATATGCTTGAAAAACAGGCAAAATTTAACCATTTTAGCGATTTTGGAAAATTTTGAGCCCGGTCGACAGAAGGTCAGGTTAAACATGACCTGACCAGACCTGACCTGACCTGACCGGGACCCCGGTCAGGTCAGGTCAGGTATACCTGACCGGGGTCCCGGTCTGGTCACCGGTCAGGTCAGTTTACCAAATTGCCCGGTCAGCAAAACACTGTTTTCATGCCTGGATACTATTGATAACAAAATGATGTGGGTCAGATGTTTTAATCGCGTTTCTGTGTCTAATATTCCTGTTCTACTGACTTGCCTTGTTCTACTGCAAGGCAGTGTTTGAGACGGCGTTTATAATCTACGATTGCACGGTTAACCATTTCTTGTGGGAGATCGTTAAATACCTGCTCGATTCTAGGTCTAAGTTTTGCCATATTCAAATTCGGATTCAGCATGTCCGAAAACCCCCTGGTGCAAAAAATCAGCTTCCGGAACGCCTGGAAATGCTTGCAATTGTCAAAACAAAAATCGTGATTTTTTGGAAAACCAATTTTAAATTTCGGGAAAGTCGTTCACAAATTATAAAAAAGTTGGTAGGGTGAGTTCGGTGCGAAAAATCTTGCTATTTTGTCTAGTTATTCTGCAAAAAATTAGCTCAACATGATTGGAAAAATTTTTCGATAATTGAAAAACAAATAGGGGAAAAAATTGCATCACCCTGTATTTTTGATTGTCTTCCTTGATTGACTTCCTCTCTATAAGAGGAAGTAATACTTGCGAAATTGCCACAGCTAATCCGAGCCAACAGAGACTACAAAAAAACGCAATGTTTCCGTTTTCGCTCCCGCTTCCGTCAAAAATATTGTAACATCTTTGCACTTTTTTAATTAAAGAATTATTTTTTTCAAAGTACGAAATTTTTAGGAAAAAAATGGCTTTTCGCGAAAAGGTATATTTTAACCAAAACTAATCCCGAAGCAAAGCACATTTTTATGAGAAAGCTAGCAAAACTGATCAAAATAAAAATAGAAATTCATTAGAAATATTTAATGAAAACTTGGCTTTCTATGAGAAAAAGTCAGAGAAGATTGGAATTTTCCTGCAAGATTTGATGAATATTTCCCTTTGCACTTTAGGAATCAATCTGTCAAAATCTCCCGGAGATTTTCTTCCTGGTCAAAAAATTTGTTTATCCTTACCAAAACTGAACCTTTGAAAACCTTTGCACTTCAGGAATCAAGCGGCCAAAATCTCTTGGAGAGTTTCTCCCCGATCAAAAATTTTTATGTATTTTTTCTTTCTTATTTATCCTTACCAAAACATTTTGTTCGAGTACATAACCCGTTAATTTTATTGCCGTTCCTGTACTTCCCTTCAGGGCATAGGGCACTAACGTCAAAAATTTCACCTTAGTATTAGCGATCTCTCTGGCTTAGTCGAGTTTCATTTCGTCATAAAATGATGACAAATACACGATTTGCTTCACTTCAATTTGAATGTGAATTTGATGTGTTGGAGTCAGTTTTGTATTTTTCTATCGCTTTTACTGCACAAAAATACTCTCTCAATCCCCCGGCCAATCCCCCGGCGGAAACATTACTTAAGTTGGTCGCACTTGGAAACTCTTATAGCGAAAATAATTACAAGGCAAGGATTGGATTGGGTTTACGGAACCGTCTACGTTCCCGAGTAGCGTAAACATTCGTACTCATCGGCGAAAAGAGATTACTTTTTCCGTTACTTCGTCAAGAGTCACATCCGGAGAATGAAGAAAAAGGCATACTATACCTTAGGATTACCACGCTTTTATTTCAAATGCTTCCGGTAAATGTTCCAGGAATGGTTGTGATTCTTCCAGGAATGGTTCCAGGAATGAAATTTCTTTTATGTACTTTCCAGTTCAGGTACTTTTATCGGTTCTATTTCTGGAAACCGACTAGGGCGGTTTGGTTCCGGTTTAAGAACTACCGGAGTTAACACTGACCTTATCACAAGCCAACAGATCTTGAAAAAATTTGTTTTCCATCTTCTCTAACAATTTTTTCAATCGTCTATTTGTTGTCCCTTAGTTATTGTCCCTAAGTTTTCAAAAACGTAATTGTCTCGACACGAAAATAAAGTTCAAAACCTTTCTTTCCTCTTCAAAATGTTTCATGTCTGAAGTGATTTCTTTTCTTGTAATTCCATAAAAAATCCACTCGGATCTCTCTTAAGATGCCTAAACTCTTCGGACTTGTTTTCAATAGAATTTCATTGTCAGAGATCATAGGCGAAGCAATGAATTTTCAATCTTGTCTTTCAATATACTTTCAATAACATTTCCTAACTCATTTTCACTAATTTATAAAATATAGCGCGCGTGGAGTCTATATCAGTATGCCTTTTCTGTTCTAACTTCACTCACATTCCAAGGGGGAAGGTCGGGCGCGGAGCGCCCGACCACAGGACTGGCTCGCCACCTGCGGTGGCTCGCAAACTCAGACTCAGTCTGAGTTTGGCTCAGTCTAAGTTTGGCCCAGTCTGCACAAATAAGCACTGGATAAAATGCCCTTGCCTAAAATTCGGGACGGACTGACACAAATAAGCACTGGATAAAATGCCCTTGCCTAAAATTCGGGACGGACTGACATATATTTTTAGCTAAATTTTGTCTAAATTTGGTGCACTTTAGCTAAATTTGGACTGTCCTACATAGAATTAGCGCTATATACAATGCACTTGCCCAAAAATTCGGGACGGACAGTCCGTCACGGACTGACCAAAATACAGAATGCCAAAAGGCGGGAATTCAAAAACGTGAAACGGACGGAGGATCATCACTAACTTATTATAGGGATCTAAAAACTCATTTACTATTGATCATATATTTTGGTAGAAATCGTAGTTACACTAGGGCTACGCAAGCATGGATTCTGGACTGGGTTTTGTATTTTTCTTTTCCCCAGCCTATGTTTTATCGCAGCGCTGTAGTCTCTACAGAATGAGCTGCGTGGTAAAGCAGACATGAAACACGTCTTTTCGACAGAGACAAAGGCATACACAAACCCATTCTCATGTCTGCGCTGTAATGCTCTTTGCACTGCAGACAAATTCATTTTGGGTGTACACAAAGAAGAACAATTCTAGAAAGAAAATCAAATCGATTTGATCGGACTGGATTTACGAAATGGGTTGCTCGCTGGGTTTTGTAGAGAGCACTGAAATACACAAAACAGAGAAGAGACTGTGATTAAACTAGAGACTGGGAAGAGAATAATACACAAAACCCAGTCCAGTTTCCATTCTTTGCGTAGCCCAAGCATTACTATCTATGGACATGGAAAATTATTCCTTCTGTTGCCTTTTGAAAAACAATTTTGATGTATGTGAGTATAAAGTATATGAGTGTCTCAAGGCAAAGCAATTAGTGCAAATCTCGCTTTCATACAGACAAAAAATAACAAATCGCCTGGAAATATAAAATGAACTTGCGCTTGTAGCTTGTGCAC
The DNA here is from genome assembly GCA_022814885.1 of Ditylenchus destructor. NCBI lineage: Eukaryota > Metazoa > Nematoda > Chromadorea > Rhabditida > Anguinidae > Ditylenchus > Ditylenchus destructor. The sequence goes on along the minus strand of JAKKPZ010000433.1, from coordinate 21,567 downwards.
AAGACATTCGTCATCAGAATTCAATCACGACATGTCTAATCTCTCAAGCCAATATCCTTTATCCTATTACCCTTATCCTATACTTATCCGTATTTGGCTGCTGTCGAGATGTCTGTGAGCATTTTTCGGAAGTGCATTCTTAGGGGTGCTGAATTTTAAAATGTACCTATTTTAAGGCAATTTTGTGCGGGGAATCCGAATTTGAGGTCGAAATTTAGCTAAATTTAGACAAATCGCAGTGAACATCTAATGAGCACTAAAATATTCTAGCCATTATACATGTGTTTACTGTAGTATTTGGCATAACTTTCGGTAAACTTTTTCTACTCATTGCTCCTGAAAAAAATTATATAATTTGTTTTCAAACAACACTTAATGTTATACCTTTTCATCAAAATACCGGAAGTGCGAATTTTTCGGAAAAAAATTTTTGCAGACATAAAATGTGATTAAAACTCTTTCAAGAATGCGTTTTCCTCTTTTGAAGTGAATAATGTGTTCTAATTAAGCCATATCATTCAAATTTTTATAACGGAAATCACCACCTGAGTCATATGGCTATAGGAATTACTATTGCAATATTGTTAGCATACAGTTAACCAAGTGTGAATCAGGTTTAAGCGAATCTCAGAATGGCCTGAGGTGTTCAGTTGCGTTGGAGGTACTGACTGATAGGGTAATAACAATGAGCAAGCTAATGAAACTGTTTGGTCTAGTGATCAAGAAATAAGAAGTAAAAAGAGCAGTAAAAATATCAAGAAATAAAAAGTATGAAACCTTTAAAGAACAGTCTCAAATCAAGGCTTCTACCTTATATCCTCAAATCGAAGTACCCCGCGAAGAGTTGAGTTTTAGTCTGATTCGATCAAAGTATTAAATCGAATTTGCTTAGCAATGTCAATTGAAAAACTATGAAAAACTATACTATAGTTTTCACTTAATTTGCTTTTTTGACTCACACAATTTTACTTTTTCTCAAGATCCTTACAGGATCTGAATTTAATTTGCTAAGGTGGTGTTTGCTGCGGTTTTGGATTGTGACAAATTGTCTTGGATTTTCATCAACACCTAGGACGAAGCAGATTAAAAGGGCAAAAAAGCAAGTACACATGGATAGAAAAAAATGTTCCAGTGCATTGTCTGATCTGGGAAAGGTAAGTCAGTGAATTCGGTTGATGAGTCATGGATCAATCGCCCTCCCCCGGTGAAAACTGCAATCGGAGCGATTCATTTAGGCAGGCAGACCTGTTATTCACTCACAAATGCTAAGATCCAGAAAATCCCGTTGAGAAGTACAAAGTCCGAGTTGGCTAGATGCGTTGGTTAGACCCGGCTTAGACTGCGCTGACATTTCCTCTCCTTTAAACTCATCGAATCAGAAAAAGAAAAGACTCCCGCTGTGAACGTTTCAGCATCTTTTTTTTTCCAGAGCGAAATTTGCCTATAGGCTTGATGATCATTAAGGTGTTAATATTTGCACTTACAGTTTGGGCCAATAGGCCCTGAAGTGTCCCTTGGACACCAAGTAGCATTCTTCCGTTGAATATGACCGCCAGCAAATGTTCTATCGTTTTTTTCTGTTAGTCGGAGTATTGTTTAAAAGTGAGCTAACGCTGTCTGACATTAGATCGAACTTTATACAATATCCGGTTGTCGCTAATTTAAGTGAAAAAAAATGAACATGCAGAATGTAGATTGGAAAATAATATTATATTGCAAATATTGGCCAAAACTTGAAAAATTTTGTTAAATATTTTTCTATTTACTATTCCTCTTAGAGTGCACGGAACTTTCCCATCCTTTAAACTCACCGAATCAGAAAAAGGAAAGACTCCTACCGTGAATGTTTCAGGAACTTTCTTCTAGAGCGAAATTTGCATATAGGCTTGATGGTCCATGAGGTGTTAATAATTGCACCACTGTTTGGGCCAATAGGCCCTGAAGAGTCCCTATTCTTGGAACCTTTCTCTTCTTGGAACCTTTCTATTCCGCATTTCCGGTACTCTCTATTCCTGCGCGGCTCATTTCCGGTATTTTTCCTAATCCCACGCTTAGTTTTACCTCTTTCGGATTATTTCTGGTTTATTTTTACACGTAACTTTTTGTGTTTTGCACTTATGTTTTGGAGTAGTAAATTATAATTATTAACTACTCACCTGCTTTATCGGATACAAACGCCAGGGGCGGTCCCGTATTCCTTCGGATTAATGGGAAATATGGTAACCACATGGCTTGAGGGCATTAAGAAAATGTTAGCTCCGCCCATTTTTGATATGCGTAAACAATTCGGTGGCTTATATAATCAATGCGCGAAGGCGAATATGAAGCTTTCAGTTATCTTTAGCAAGATCTCGCTGAGATTTCTTACTCTTATATGTTCTTAATGCTTCAAAGCACATGCTTGAAATCGATTTTGGCCTGGATTATACGGTAGTATCATTTCCTGGCATTCTGTCAATTTATTATTTTCTTGGCAGATTTGCTCAACGGTTTTAGCCCGAAGAGTTTTTGAGGTAACTGTAAACTCTGTGCCCAGTCCCGGATCCTTTGCAGAATCAATCTTAAACATTTCTGGATCTAGTATTATTTGACTATTTCAAATTTTCTACGTTTGGTGGCATTTATCCGAATTTTTCGCCTCATTACAAAAATTTTACTAATACCAAAATTTTAGAAACGCTCGCAATGAATTCCGCTACTCTCTATTCTTCATACGTCCTTATTCTCGCCACGATTCACCTGCTCCTTCTGGCCAGGCCCGGCGAAGCCTTCCCACCAAGCCTTACGATTCCCGACTTCGTACCGTATTTGCCCAAATCACTCTTTACTTGGGGCATAAGCGAAGCACCTGAGCCGGAAATCCTTGAGATTCAGAACAAAAATTCCGACCAAAGGAGAGAAAATCCTTCGAATGAAGATTGGGATTGGACCGTTCTTCCGCCATCCGTCTGGAATAATTTGCTAACGGCGAGGAATCCAGAAAGATACTGGCTACCCACAAAATCCGCCCAGGTAACAGAACCATCCAGGACCACAAAATCTCCAGAGCCTGCCCTGATTTCCAGTGCGAAGCCCAAGACACGGAAACACCGCCCGAGGCATTCTCGGAAACACCCCAGGCACTCGCATACCAAAGCCGTGCTTTACACTATAGTTGAGGATCAGGTTCAAAGTACAACAATAGCAACAACGACTGAGATCCCGATTGTTAAAAGGACAACAAAGCGGCCAAGAAGTAGAAATCCGTTGTGTTACTTTACAGCTTTGCCTTGTGCTGATTAGAATTGTTGCATTGTTTTTGCTTTTTGTTATAATTTATGCTATATTTGTTTGTATTCTTTGGAAAGTGTTTTGCTATTTATTTATTTTTTTGGTTATATAAAATATAAACACTTTAGAAACAAACGGAAGCTTTTATAAATCAATGTTGCATTCTCATGGATTCATATGGAAGCCTTTTCGAAAAATCGTCGAATTACTGCTTTCCACGATTGTAAACATGTTTATAGCCTTATGCCGATGAAAATTTCATCACCAGATGAAATTTCGTCAGTATTTTCATCAGATTTTTCATCAATTTTTGAGTGAAAAAATTAAAAGTTAGAAAAATTCTGAAAAATGCATTGAAATCTAGACAAAAAGTTGAGATAGAATGAATAACATCAGATTTATGACCAACATAGCGAAAACTGTTCCAAAATGGAAATGAAATCTGATGACAAAATATCCCGTCAAATCTGATCATACATTTGTTTGATCAGAATCACCCATCAGAATATGGCATCACACATCTGATATTTCGCTATTGAAAGCACCCGATGAAAATTTCATCACGTGATGAAATTTCATAAGGATTCTCATCAGATTTTTTATCAAATTTTTTGCTATTGTGAAAAATTGGGGAATCGGTAAACCCCCCCCCCGGAAGAAACCCCCCCTGGTAGAAACTCCCCCTCGGTAGAAACCCCCCTCGGTAGAAATCCCCCCGGTAAAACCTCCCCGGTAAACCCCCCCCCCCGTTTTCAAAAAATCATATAAAAATGGCCAAAAACATGAAAATGCCCATTTTTTCGCTGAATTCGTATTTCACGTTAAATCGGATTAGGCTTAAGCTCCCGAACAACCCTTACGTTAGGCTAAACAACCCTTATAAGGCGCCAAACAAGCCATTAGGCTTAAGGGGACGCTGTGCACGCACAATCGGACTTAGTCTTAGGCTTGGGGCTTAGGCTGCTGTGCAGTCTTAGGCTGAACAACCCAATAAATACGAATTCAGCGAAAAAAATGGGCATTTTCATGTTTTTTGGCCATTTTTATATGATTTTTTGAAAACGGGGGGGGGTTTACCGGGGGGGGGGGGTTACCTAGACTCGAAAAATTGTGACCGGGTGATGAATTTTCATCACACATCAAATATCCCCTGATTGTGACCCTAGCTTTACTGTTATTGTACTTACTTGAAATTCCCACCCTTACAATTTACAACTATAAAACTATATCTCGTATACACTTTATTCATTTTTCATAACAGCCCTGAGACATCTCAAAAATTAAACCTTACTTACAATCCCTGAGTGAAAATACTGAAACTCTGAGCAACGAAACGACGAAAAATGGCTTACAAGAACAATTCAAAGCGAACGATGGACCGTTTAAAAGGTAGCACCTAACAGCGGATTCTAACGGCTAAAAGATACCAGTGTCCTCCATCTTTGTATATTTTTTAATTTTTTAACAATTTTTGTGCAAATTTCTCATCTCATTACTTTTTCCTGTTTGCCTACTTCCTACGCGTTGACACCCACGCGTTCTCGAACAAGTTTGACCAATCATTTGCTACCATCCGATGCTATGCTCCTTTGAAATACCCAGAATTACAAGTCATATAACGGTATTAGTCTCGAAGAACGCACTTACCTAATTTTTAATGAGCAGTTTCATAGATCGGGAACATTTTTTTTAGGAAAAGAACACAAAATCATAAATTGACAAGCGGTGCATTAATATTTGTAGTAGAAAATCACCTGTGGAGGCGAAAACGGACGCATTGTATCCGAGAGTTTCCTGTATAGTTACTTCCTTCTCCCTTGTGGTCAAACGATACTATACTTTAGGGGTCGTTTTATCGCTTTTTGATTGGTATAATTATTCAGTAAAATAAATTCTGTTCCTAGAGTGATGGCTCATTTGGAAGCCAAGAATGTCTTTTAAGCCTAAAAAAATGAGCGTAAAATGTACAAATTTTGTTTGAAAAAATATTAAAGAACAAGGTAAATGAAAAAGCGGAGGAAATGTGTTAAAAATGAGGGAACCAAAGCTCATCGCTGGTCTCAACTTCATAGGTCGCGACCGTTTCTTTTGAATAGAAAGAAGAAGAAAAAGTAAAACAAAATAATAATTGGAAACCGCTGCATTAATTTTTGTATTGTATTTTGTAAAATTATCTGATTTTGATTCAATATTGTATTTCATTTTAAGAAGTGAACATTTAAAAATTATCGTTCAAGACTGCCCCAAATTGGATTTATAGTCTGTGAACAATCTCTTTCAGCAAATATCAAAAATATTACCTCGTGAGCTGATCAATCCACAAATTCTTGAGTGAAAATCTTGAAACTGGGCGACGAAACGACGAAAAATGGCTTGCTATGACCTGTTACGAAAGAGTAAGTCCTCAGGGGGACTGATTAAAGGACTCACGGTGTACTTTTACGTCTGGAAGGCATATTTACACTATGGGAAACAGTTATTCATTTCCTGTCGCCACCTGGTATTTACCCATGGAAAACAATTATTCATACTATGCAAAAAATAATTCTCCTGCGTCATTATTAATTGTTTATTATTTTTTATGGCGGAAATTCAAATGGGGGCGTGAATGACGATTGTTTATGGAAGTGGAAACTGTTTGAGATTAAGGACTTTGAGATTTTTGAAAGGCTTCCATATGAATTCGAGAATGCAACATTGCTTTATAAGGCTTCCGTTTGTTTGTAAAGTGTTTTTATTTTTTAAATTTTTATTTGACTGCGTAGGCAATGGAATCATTTTGTAGAGCGGAAATTCAAATGGGGGTGTGAATGACGATTGTTTTGAAAGAGGAAACTGTTCTCAATGTTTGATTACGTATACCTTTTCGTAGGATAGTCGTTCTAATTTTTTGTAGCGGATAATCATCTGTTATTGAGCCAATATTGTATTTATTTTCCTCAAAGTGAACCGTCTTGAAACGTTTGTTTATATATGTAAACACGTTTACAACCGTGGAAAACAGTTACTCGTACCTGACGATTGTTTTTGGACGAGGGAACAATTTTCAGACATTGAAAACTTTAAGATTTTTGAGAAGGCTTCCATATGAATCCATGAGAATGCAACATTGATTTATAAATCTTCCGTTTGATAGTAAAGTGTTTATATTTTATATAACCGAAATAAATAACATTTTCAAAAAATATAAACAAATATAGCATAAATTATAACAAAAAGCAAAAACAATGCAACAATTCTAATCAGCGCAAGGCAAAGCTGTAAAGTAACACAACGGATTTCTACTTCTTGGCCGCTTTGTTGTCCTTTTAACAATCGGGATCTCAGTCGTTGTTGCTATTGTTGTACTTTGAACCTGATCCTCAACTATAGTGTAAAGCACGGCTTTGGTATGCGAATGCCTGGGGTGTTTCCGAGAATGCCTCGGGCGGTGTTTCCGTGTCTTGGGCTTCGCACTGGAATTCAGGGCAGGCTCTGGAGATTTTGTGGTCCTGGATGGTTCTGTTACCTGGGCGGATTTTGTGGGTAGCCAGTATCTTTCTGGATTCCTCGCCGTTAGCAAATTATTCCAGACGGATGGCGGAAGAACGGTCCAATCCCAATCTTCATTCGAAGGATTTTCTCTCCTTTGGTCGGAATTTTTGTTCTGAATCTCAAGGATTTCCGGCTCAGGTGCTTCGCTTATGCCCCAAGTAAAGAGTGATTTGGGCAAATACGGTACGAAGTCGGGAATCGTAAGGCTTGGTGGGAAGGCTTCGCCGGGCCTGGCCAGGAGGAGCAGGTGAATCGTGGCGAGAATAAGGACGTATGAATGATAGAGAGTAGCGGAATTCATTGCGAGCGTTTCTAAAATTTTGGTATTAGTAAAATTTTTGTAATGAGGCGAAAAATTCGGATAAATGCCACCAAACGTAGAAAATTTGAAATAGTCAAATAATACTAGATCCAGAAATGTTTTTAAGATTGATTCTGCAAAGGATCCGGGACTGGGCACATAGTTTTCAGTGACCTCAAAACTCTTCGGGCTAAAACCGCTGAGCAAATCTGCCAAGAAAATATAAAGTAACAGAATGCCAGGAAATGGTGCTACCGTATAATCTAAGCCAAAATCGACTTCAAGCATGTGCTGAGAAGCATTAAGAACCTATAAGAGTAAGAAATCCCGGCGAGATCTTGAAAAATTTGATTCGGCAAGATCTAAGAGCTTCATATTCGCCTTCGCGCATTGATTATATAAGCCACCGAATTGTTTACGCATATCAAAAATGGGCGGAGCTAACATTTTCTTAATGCCCTCAAGCCATGTGGTTACCATATTTCCCATTAATCCGAAGGAATACGAGACCGCCCCTGGCGTTTGTATCCGATAAAGCAGGTGAGTATTTAATAATTATAATTTACTACTCCAAAACATAAGTGCAAAACACAAAAAGTTACGTGTAAAAATAATCCTGAAATAATCCGAAAGAGGTAAAACTAAGCGTGGGATTAGGAAAAAGTACCGGAAATGAGAGTAGACTAGTAGGAATAGAGACTATCGGAATTGAGGAATAGAAACGTTCCAAGAATAGAAAGTACAAGGATGGCGAAAACATTGTGTCATCATATCAGGGATAACCATCCAGAAAAATTTGGCAGAGGTAAATCAAGGACTTTTTTCTATCTTTCTGCGATATTAAAAATGTTTATCAAAATTTTTCAAATTTTGGCCAATATTTGCAGTATATTATTATTTTCCAATTTACATTCCGCACTTTCAATTTTTTTCACTCAAATTGCGGGCAAGGATATTTTTATAAAGTTCGATCTAACAGAAATGGAGCCGCGCAGGAATAAGATAGGAAATTTGCGGGATATTCCAAGAAGAGCTACTTGGTTCCAAAAAGGGGCACTTCAGGGCCTATTGGCCCAAACAGTAAGTGCAATTTTTAACACCTTAATGGGCCATCAAGCCTATATGCAAATTTCGCTCTAAAAAATCCTGAAACATTCACGGGGAGTCTTTCTTTTTCTGATTCGATGAGTTTAAAGGAAGGGAAATGTCCCCTAAGATCTAAGATAGCCGGAATAGAAAGTTCCCGGAATTCGGAATAGACAATTTGTGAGTGAGAAAGGTCGCAAAGAATAGGTATTGCAGGTATTGGCCCCAGGAAAATATAACACCTCATGGACCATCAAGCCTATATGCAAATTTCGCTCTAGAAGAAAGTTCCTGAAACATTCACGGTAGGAGTCTTTCCTTTTTCTGATTCGGTGAGTTTAAAGGATGGGAAAGTTCCGTGCACTCTAAGAGGAATAGAAAGGTTCCCAGAATAGAAAGTACAAGTGGTGAGGAAGGCGAAAACATAGTGTCGTCATAGCAGGAGGACCACCCAGGAAAATTTTTTATAGAAAGGACTTTTTCTATCTTTTCGCGATATTACAAATGTTTGCCAAAATTTTTTATAGAAAGGACTTTTTCTATCTTTTCGCGATATTACAAATGTTTGCCAAAATTTTTTAATTTTGGTCAATATGTGCAATATTAAAAAATTTCGTTAGCTTTCTTTTCAACAATACTCCGGCTGTCAGAAAAAAAGATAGAACATTTGCTGGCGGTCATATTCACACGGACGAACGCTACTTGGTGTCCAAGGGACACTTCAGGGCCTGTTGGCCCTAACTGTGGTGCAATTATTAACACCTCATGGACCATCAAGCCTATGGGCAAATTTCGTTCTAGAAGAAAGATGCTGAAACGTTCACAGCGGGAGTCTTTCCTTTTTCTGATTCGGTAAATTTAAAGGATGGAAAAACTCCGTGCACTCTAATTAGCCAGTTCGGACTTTGTACTTCTCAGCGGGATTTTTTGGATCTTAGCATTTGTGAGTGAATAACAGACCGGCCCAAATGATAGGACAATTGATTCCCCGACAGCTGACTCCTTAATTGCTATAAAAGATAATCGAAAGTTTACGGTAGCATAAGGAGAGGTACTGCCAACTTTACCTGGACACTTTACCAGATCAGACTGCACTGGCACATTTTTTACGTATCCATGTGTACTTAGCTTTTTGTCCTTTTAATCTGCTTCGTCCTAAGCGTTGATGAAAGTCAACGTCTAGGTTGTAACAATACAAAACCGCAGCAAACAACAACTTAGCAAATTAAATTCAGAGCCTATAAGGTTCTTGAGAAAAGTACGTTCAGATTTTGTTCGGTTGTTGTCCATGACCTTTCGATCGCACTTTATGAGTTTGTTTTCTCAACTATTCCTAATAATCCCGAATTTTATAAGTTTTGCCGAGAAAGGATTAAGAGTACCACTTTAAACAGAATTCGAAAAGTCAAAATATGTACGGATAATCCAGGAAAACAACTTTGATAATCCACTGCTTTTTATGGAATGCATTGCGTGGAGCAAAAAATTGTGTGAGTCAAAAAAAGCAAATTAAGTGAAAAACTATAGTATAGTTTTTCATAGTTTTTCAATTGACATTGCTAAGCAAATTCGATTTAATACTTTGATCGAATCAGACTAAAACTCAACTCTTCGCGGGGTACTTCGATTGAGGAGATACGGTAGAAGCCTTGATTCGAGACTGTTCTCCTAAGGTTTCTACTTTTTATTTCTTGATAGCTTTCTTCTTCTAGCTTCATTAGCTTGCTCATTGTTATCACCCAATTAGTCAGTACCGCCTACCTGATTCATGCTTGGTTAACTGTATGCTAACAATCTTGCAATAGTAATTCCTATAGCCATATGACTCAGGTGGTGATTTCCATTATAAAAATTTGAATGATATGGCTTAATTAGAACACATTATGCACTTCAAAAGAGGAAAACGCATTCTTGAAAGAGTTTTAATCACATTTTATGTCTGCAAAAATTTTTTTCCGAAAAATTCGCACTTCCGGTATTTTGATGAAAAGGTAGAACATTAAGTGTTGTTTGAAAACAAATTATATAATTTTTTTCAGGAGCAATGAGTAGAAAAAGTTTACCGAAAGTTATGCCAAATACTACAGTAAACACATGTATAATGGCTAGAATATTTTAGTGCCTCAGGTTTTCAAACGAATCCCGGGACCAATTTTTTGTGTATAGCCCAAATTTGATGTTACTACGAACAGATATTGAAAATTGCTTCACAAAGCTCGCCGAGGTTTTGGCTTTACAGGTTTTGTAGTAGCTAAACACGATGCCGGAGTCTGTTTTAGTATTGAACAAGGAGGGAGAACCCGCGGCTGTCGCCCCGGACGCATGCGTGCTCTTTGTTCCCTTACATTCCAGGGAAGAAGGTCTGGCGCGCTGCGCGCGCCAGATCGTCGGGTTTCAAATTCATAATTCACTCGGATCTGTGACCTGGCCAAATTCGGGATTTTCCTGATTTCCGGAATTGCACTAATTGGTTTGCTTTTAGGACCGATTTGCTTTTAACTGGATATATGACATTTCTGTTGTTATTCTGAGGAGAACCGCTGAGACAAGATCGCAAACATTTTCTGCGAATTATCGTCACATACAACAAAATTGTACGTCAAAACTGTTTTTCGAAACACAACAGAAGGAATCATTTCCACTGCGCTTTGCGCTAATGACTTGTTTCAGCTTTCGCACGTAACGGTTTGGTGGAGATGTTAAATTTTATAGCGCGCAATTATTTTCTGAAACTGATCTCTAGTGATATTGAAGACCCTATTCTAAGAATGTGTTAATGTTGAATGCTAAATTTTATAGTGCTAATGATTTGCACTTATATTTTTGTTCCTAGGAATAGAATCTCTGAGGCAGAATTTACCGAGAACCGAATCATATGATGGTTTCTGATGTATCCTTATAGTAAGTTAAAGGTGTCTGGCGTCGCATGGGATTTCCGGGAAGTGCATTCTTAGGGGTGCTTATTTTTAGACAGGTACCTAATTAGGGTAATTTTTAGCGGGGAATCCGAATTTGACGTCAAAATATAGCTAAAATATAGACGAATTTAGACAAAATGTACCTAAATTGCTTTTTATCCTACCCTTTTAGGTTTCAGGAGGGAGTGCATTCTATCAAGTGCTTATTTTTTGGTGTCCGTAACGGTTTCGTGAGGGAGTGCATTCTATCAAGTGCTTATTTTTGGTGTCATCAAGTCAGTATCAATCAGTCAGAGACACAAGTCAGTCAGAGACACAAATCAGTCAGAGACACTAATAAGTCAGAAGGAGCGGCCGAAGGCCGCGACTGTCGACCTCACCCTAACCATATACGCGAGTCGCCGGAGGCTGCGAGCCAGTCCTGTGGTCGGGCGCGGAGCGCCCGACCTTCTCCCTTGCAATGTGAGGGAACTTAGAACATATAGGCATAATGTACACAAAACTTTTAATCGGACTCCCGTAGGGAGTCGGATGAGGGCCGAAGGCCCGAAATAGTCTCATGCTGCTCTACTCCCGAACAATCCTTACTCCCGAACAACCCAATCTTACCGCTGATGGCGGTGGGCATACTGATACAGACGAGGGCATACTGATGGCGGTGCGCGAAGCGATGACAAACCCAATCTCCCGCTGTGCACGCTAACCGCTTCCTAGCGAAGTGAGGGCCGCGAAGCGGCCCCACTTCGCTAGTGTCCATATATAGTAACTACGATTGTTACCTATGAAAATATGCAGTGAAATTTGCTAGGGGCCGGAAACTGAGGTGTCAAATATCCGACCTCTTGTCGGATCTCCTGTTCATTTTATATTTCCAGGCGATTTGTTATTTCTTGTTTGTATGAAAGTGAAAGTTGCACTAATTGCTTTGCTTTAAGACACCGCTTTGTTTTGTTTTTAAGACAGATTTGCTTTTTACCTGAATCCAGGGTCCATAGTCTAATCTTGCGCGTACAACATTTGAAAGTGCTTTAGGCTTACTCACAGTCACAAGATTTCTGTAATCTTTGAGGATTATCACACAAACACTCTTTCGTAGAAAAATTTTCGTGGAAGAGATGCGTCAAGGGCTTTTAGCGGAATTAAAAAGAAATTAGTCATAAAATGCCTATAACTGACACATACATTTTAAACGGTGCAATGTTTTACTTGCCATCTATGTTTTCGCAGTGGAGTATTGTCGTTTTGCCATTGTCAAAAAGGATGAGTCAGAAAGCCATTCTAAATATTTTGACTGATGCCCAGGAAATTTGGGCGTCACGGCATGAACGGGCAATGGGCCTATGGGCAATCGCCTAGGTTTACTTCTAATGGTCCATGACCTCCAATACGCGCTGCGATGTTTTGCTTTGGGCTATTGCAAATTCTCGCCTCGTAACATCGAAACTGATATACCTTTCATACAATAGTACTCTGACAATGAAATGCTATTGAAAAACAAATCCAAAGGGTTTAAGCATCTTCAGAGAGATTCGATTGGACTTTTATATGGAAATGCAGGAAAAGAAATCACTTCAGACATGAAACATTTGAAGAGTGAAAGAAAAGTTTTTCAACTTTATTTTCGTGACAAGACAATTCAGTTTTTGAAAACTTGAAATGAATTTCTAGAACACTGCGATTCTCAAATAATCAGTTGCCTGACTATAAGAAAACCCGTGCAAAAAAAGAACCCACCAGTCCGAAGACTGAGGGACAACATTCATAATATTTAAGGATCCGAAGATCCAAGAACAGAATTAGGAACCTTCAGTCCGAAGACTGAGGGACAACAAATAGACCATTGAAGAAATTGTTAGTGAAGATGGTAAACAAAATTTTTTTCAGGATCTGTTAGCTTTGATAAGGCCAGTCTTAATTCCGGTAGTTCTTAAGCCGGAACCGAATCGCCCTATTCGGTTTCCAGAAATAGAACAGGTAAAAGTACATTTTTTTTGGGATATACGGGGGCCTGAGGCTCACCCCGCGACTGAGCCGAAGCTCGATTTTTGCCCAGTTATGGCCTGGGCAGCCCTTTAATTTTCTTGTCGAAGCCATGGCCGTAGCCCCGTATATAGAGAGTACCGAGAGATTCACGGAGCCACCGACACTGACTCTCTGACAGAACTCTCCCCTGGTTAGGCCAGTACTCATTTACGCCGACCCACCGCACATACAGTGCAGACGAGGGATGCACAGCTGAGTGGACTGCCCACATGGGCCATAGTGGGCATCAAACCCGGCCTTGCTGATTGGAAAGCCGAAGCTTAACCTACTCAGCCATACATGTGGCTACATGAACTGGAAAGTACATAAAAGAAATTTCATTCCTGGAAGAATCACGACCATTCCCGGAACATATACCGGAAGCATTTGAAATTTGCTTTGAGACAATGCTTTGCTTTGTTTTAAAGGTCGATTCCGTTTTAACTATATCCAGGGTCCCTAGTCTAGTCTTGCGCGTACAACATTTGAAAGTGCCTTAGACTTACTCACAGTCACAAGATTTCTGTAATCTTTGAGGATTATCACACAAATACTCTTTCGTAGAAAAATTTTCGTGGAAGAGATGCGTCAAGGGCTTTTAGCGGAATTAAAAAGAAATTAGTCATAAAATGCCTATAACTGACACATAGATTTTATGCGTGCCATCTGTGTGTATACGGTGGAATATCGACCTTTTGCCGTTATCGATATTAAGGATGAGTCACAAAGCAATTGGAAATATTTTGATTGATGTCCAGGAAATTTTGCAATCGAGTGGTGACTCACCACTCGATTGCAACCACTCGATGCCTTGCACTCGATGACCTCCAACACCCGCTGCGATATTTTGCCCCGGGCTATTGCAAATTCTCACCTGGTAACATCGAAACTGATATACCTTTCATACATATGATCAATAGTAAATGAGTTTTTAGATATTTTGGCGGATAAATAAGTGAAAATTAGATAGGAAATGTTATGGAAATGTATATTGAAAGACAAGATTGAATGAAAGGTGAATTCATTGTTTCGCCTATTATCTCTGACAATAAAAATCTATGGAAAACTCTATTCGGTTTCTGAGATAGAACCGGTGAAAGTACCTGAACTGGAAAGTACATAAAAGAAATTTCATTCCTGGAACCATTCCTGGAAGAATCACAACCATTCCTGGAACATTTACCGGAAGCATTTAAAATAAAAGCTTGGTAATCCTAAGGTATAGTATGCCTTTTTCTTCGTTCTCCGGATGTGACGCTTCAAAACAAAATGTGACTCTTGACGAAGTAACGGAAAAAGTAATCTCTTTTCGCCGATGAGTACGAATGTTTACGCTACTCGGTGGCTAATCCGTAAACCCAATCCTTGCCTTGTAATCATTTTCGTTATAAGAGTTTAAGTAATGTTTTCGTTGCACATAAGCTGCTAAAGCGTGTGCTACACACCCACAGACCGGAAACGAGAAAAGTGTTTACGTATAAGGCATAAACACAAACAAATAATACCAAGGTGAAATTTTTCACGTCAGTGCCCTCGGCCCTGGAGGGAAGTACGAGAACAACAATAAAATTAACGGGTTCTGTACTCGAACAAAATATTTTGGTAAGAATAAATAAGAAAGAAAAAATACATAAAAATACATTTTAAAAAATACATAAAAATTTTTGATCGGGAGAATCTCTCCGGGAGATTTTGGCCGCTTGATTCCTAAAGTGCAAAGGGAAATATTCATCAAATCTTGCAGGAAAATTCCAATCTTCTCTGACTTTTTCTCATAGAAAGCCAAGTTTTCATTAAATATTTCTAATGAATTTCTATTTTTATTTTGATCAGTTTTGCTAGCTTTCCCATAAAAATGTGCTTTGCTAGACATTCGGGATTAGTTTTGGTTAAAATATACCTTTTCGCGAAAAGCCATTTTTTTTCCTAAAAATTTCATACTTTGCAAAAATAATTCTTTAATTGAAAAAGCGCAAAGATGTTACAATATTTTTGACGGAAGCGGGAGCGAAAACGGAAACACTACGTTTTTTTAGTCTCTGTTGGCTCGGATTAGCTGTGACAATTTAGCAATTTCGCAAGTATTGCTTCCTCTCATTGCTAGTCTTATTACTAATTGAGAGCCTTAGTAATAAACTAACAGAATTGGGCAAATATTACAAAACTGAAACGAAAACAATTACCGTATTTTCTGCAATATTTCAATACCCCTGCAGGGGTCGAATTTTAGAGGGGCCTAATTTGTCGGATCGCACCGAAGGTGCAATCCAAAAAATTTCCGAAGTGCATGCACTTTAACGACAAAAAGGTATTTCCTGAGGGTTTTCAACTTTTTTCCAGTTTCTACTTCGGAACATTTTTTGTTTATAATTTTGTCTACCGCCATTGCTCTGTTAACTTTCAGGGAATGTTCTAGATCATTTTATATGTCTAGGCAATTTTCCGTTATTATTTTCATCTTTTTTTTCTTTTATGCGTCTCTGATGTGTAATTGTATTTTGCAAGAGGAATTTGTAATTGGAATCTTTTGTTACCAGACTTGCGTTTTAATAATTTTCATGAGTAACTGTTATTGTATTTGGTAACGAGATTCAAAGAATTCGTCAAATTTCTTTAAAAGTACAATTTTGGCTTAGTTATATTCAAAACATAGCAAAGTTGTCTGCCGAGGGAATATATGAGTATGCAGACTGACATTATAATCGATGTACGATATCGAAGAACCCCGTACGTGACCTTTTGATACCGGGTTATAACTTTGGATCTAGGAGGTAATTTTTTATGAAGTTTTCGAAAAACGGTGTATTCTGAGCCGGAAGGAACATCTGCTAAAAATTTATTGAAATTATTTTGAAAAAATGGCATTTTTTTGCTTAAAAATTCAGTTTTAGGCGAAAAAATGCCAAAAATCGAATTTTTAAGTAAAAAAGGCAATTTTTTCAAAATGATTTCAAAAATTTTTAGCAGATGTTCCTTCCGGCTCAGAATACACCGTTTTTCGAAAACTGCATAAAAAATTACGTCCTAGATCCAAAGTTATAACCCGGTATCAAAATATCCGTTTCCGCGAAGAACAAACTGCGGCCTTGGTAGTTGCCATGCTGGTCACTTTTTTCCACTAATTTTGTTGTCACTTACGAAAAAACAGAAATAATACAGAAGACTAAGATATACATTTGCTTCTGAGACAAAAAATTGACTTTTGTCGCATTTTTCGTTTTTTGCTTGGGCTACGTAAGGATAGATTTGGAGACTGGGATGGAAATGGACTGGCTTTCCGGCTACGTAAACGTGGATCCCAGCCTGGAACCCTTTTACCACTTTTTACGTTGCCACAAAGTGCAAAAATCAGTTTCTTGATGGAAAACTAAGATGCTAACATTCAAGATTTCCGAACAGAATTTCGGGTTTATGCAAAAAATTCTCGCTTAGTGTTTTGCTTAATCATCTCATTTTCCGATGACCGATTTGAATCCACTCCAAAAAATGTAATCCCAGTCTTATGTGACCATCCATTGCCAACTTCCAATCCTTCCACGAACATCCAGGTTGTTTATATGAGACTTATTAGCAAGTGCTCTAGGATTATAGTGTTGACAAAAATTGATCTGCAAAAGAACTTTGTACGGATAATCCAGAAAACAATGTTGATAGGTCACTGTTTTTCTGCGACGTAATGGATTTTGTCTAGGTGCCGAAAGAGCAACTTAAGTGACGTAGATAACTAGAAAAAAAATATAATATAGTTTTTCATAATTTTCCTGTAGACAATGCTGAGCAAATTCGATTTAATATTGATCGAATCAGACTAAAACTCATATCCTCGCGGGGTACTTCGATTGAGGAGTTACAGTATTCTTTGATTCGAGACTTTCTCCAAAGGTTTCATACTGTTTACCATTCTTTTATTTCTCTTTTCAATTCTTGATCACCAGACCAAACAGTTTCATTAGCTTGCTCATTGTTATTCCCCTATTAGTCAGTACCTCCAACGCAATTGAACACCTCAGGATATTGTGAGATTCGCTGAAATCTGTTTCACGCATGGTTAAGTTTATGCCAACAATCTTGCAGTAGCAATTCATATAGCATATATGACTCAGGTGGTGATTTCCGTTATAAAAATTTGAATGATACGGCCTAATTAGAACACATTATGCATTTCAAAAGAGGAAAGTGCATTCTTGAAAGAGTTTTAATCACATTTTATGTCTGCAAAAAATTTTTTCTGATGAATTGTACTTCCGGTATTTCGATGAAAATGTAGAATAGTGAGTGTTCATTCGTAATTAAGTATATAATTTTTGTCAGGAGCAATGGAGTCTAGGTCAAAATGCCCCCGGTCAGACAGATATTGCTTTGCAAATCATTCGTTATTATTTGCAGAAAAATGTATATGTTGCAGTCCATCTTGATAATCAGTCCATCTTGTGACGGACTAGTCCATCTTGTGACGGACTGGAGTTTCTGTCCGTCTTGTGACAGACTAGTCCATCTTGTGACGGACTAGTCCATCTTGTGACGGACTAGTCCATCTTGTGACAGACTGGAATTTCAGTCCATCTTGTGACGGACTAGTCCATCTTGTGACAGACTGGAATTTCAGTCCATCTTGTGACGGACTAGTCCATCTTGTGACAGACTAGTCCATCTTGTGACAGACTAGTCCATCTTGACACAAATTATAAATATAGCCCATTTTACAAATATTAGTACAATTTTGATTAAATATGCCATAATATCATAACATTAAGACTTACTTACAATTTTGGAGTAAAACCTAGTAAAATTTTATTTCCTATAAGCAATTTTTTACATGAAAAACAATATGAACAATAAATTATTTGTTTTTGCAACTGGTGCTATTGTGGCATCGACTGTTGCAGAGGCGTCCAAGAGACCGGCAGTTGCATTTTCCAGTTTTACATCCTTGCAAGCAATTGCAATGCTTATGTCCTTGACCGCCACTGAGCAAATCAGCTCCCACTGCAGTGCGTAGCGAAATTTCCTTGTCCGGGACGTTTTCCTTGGAGACGAATTGTGATGAACTTGGCTCGATTTGGTTGCGAGAGTATTGTTGGCTGAGAATTCCGTGGTCAGTTCCGATGCGATAGAAGCCGTCCTCCTCTTCCATAACAACACCAAGCAAATTGCGCGGATCGGTTTTGGCACGGTCGACTGACGGAATAGGAATTCGCACAGTTTGACCGACCGAAATGGGAGCGTTTCTAAATACATTTATAAATTTTCACATTTATGATTCCATGTTTATAAAATTTTCCTAAAATTATCCCGAATTTTTCCAAACTTACTTTAATTTTTTCCAAAAATAGCCAAGTTTTTGAAAATTGACCAACCTTTTCGCTGATTCTTGAAGCATTTGCTCGGCTTGTCTCTTCTGTTGTTTCCTGGCGCCTTCCCTTTCTTGTTCTCGCAGGAAATGGAGTCGGTTTAGTTGGTCCTCCTCCCTGATCATGAAGTCTGTGTAGAATACCAAATGCCTGTAAATATTTAAAGTATTCAATGAAAATGAAAAAGATAAACCTGGTCTTGTTTCACGATCTCTTGATTTCCTCTGAAAAGCTTTTCTTCGCCATTTGTGATCCTCATTGAATACCGTTGCACATAATTCCATTCATGACGTTCCAATTTTGAGCCGTTTTTGGATTTTATGAGCGCAGCCAAAATAGAGTCGTAGGTAGCTTCGTTCGGCAAACAAATAAATCGCTTTTTCGCAACAAAATCGGATAACTTTTCGTTAAATTTAGCCTGCATGACTGGATCAAAATCCTCCTCCATTAGAAGAATATGCCTATAAACAATATATTATGCCATATGTTAAAACGTAAAAATTTTTTCACAGGTATTATCATACAGCAGAAACAACAATAGCGTAATACAATAACGTAATGACAGCTATTTTGATGTACAACACA
>JAKKPZ010000432.1:0-36031 GCA_022814885.1 Ditylenchus destructor | reverse complement strand
CGGCGTGGCCTGCATTCATGCCATCTGACCTGTCTCTGATATACCAAAATGATACTGCTAGTCCCTCTTACGGTACTCAAGCAGTGTTCTAACTAAATTCTGACAACAAAATTGTTTGAACAAAATGAAATTCAAAATCGTGACATGTCTCGACACGAAATCACTTTACTCAAATACGCATTAGTTTTACCAAAAATCTTCTGCCTCAAAATCTGTTTCGCCTGAATTTACACTTTCAATTCAACTTCTCTTTGTCATTTCTCCCTGCCTACCCCCTTAAGAGATACTCTGATTCGATAAGTTGTAAGGACATCAACTGATGAGACTCGACCTTACAACACACGTTTCGTGTCCGGCTGTATTGATTTTAGAGTCGAAACAGCAAGACTTAACTCCTAAGATAAACTCTTTCGTACTTTCCTCTGTACTTTTTCTTTCATATTGTGTATACAATTAACTTGTACTCTAGCATTTTATAAAAATGCAATTTTATTCGCAACAAATTTTCAAGTTTGAAAATGCATTGGCTGTTATATCAAACTTCCGGTGAATGATTTTCTCTCTTGCCAAGCAAATTGAGCACTCACAGGTGCTAAAAGAGAAAAGCTTGGGAACTCGTGAAAAGTTGATTTTCTTGATGTTTTCCAATTAGGGAACTTTGCTAAATTCCTAACTTTTCAAGAGCTATCATTTGAGCTATCACTCGCCTATGTCTGACGTCGGAATCGTGATTTACTTTTTTTGCCCTTAGGCAACTTTGATGAGTCATAACTCTCGACGCTTCGCCGATACGAACTTAGGGTTAGGTTTTTCGGGACCTACTCATCCGTGCGCATCGTTTGACACCCAAATCAGCCCGGGACCTGGTGAGTACCCATGCTTAACTGTGTGTAATTTCATATTGGTAGGGACAAGTGGCGGTGGCGCCTCCGGCGCCTAAAAATCTGCCCGCCTGTATTAGCGGGTAAGGGTTTTTCTAAGTTCCCACCATGGTGGGGAAATTCGATAAATGCAAAGGAAGGCTTCATCGAAGCTTTATCGAAGTTTTCTAGTAAGCGCGAATCGCCGGCCACTGTTTCCTGCTGTTTCATAGCTGCGCGCATTGGTTGTTGTCTTCCCACCGAGGGAAGCGAATGCGCGCAGCTATGAAACAGCAGGAAATAGTGGCCGGCGATTCGCGCTTACTAGAAAACTTCGATAAAGCTTCGATGAAGCCTTCCTTTGCATTTATCGAATTTCCCCACCATGGTTCCCACACATTCTATGGGGGAAGGTCGACCACAGTGCCAGGTGTGTGAGTCGGGTCGCAGACTGCGACCCGACTCACACACAGAGACTGACCCACTGCGACTCGTAGTGGGTCTTTCAGTGAAACTTTGAATTCGAAATGAGTTTGAAAAGTTGGAAAAAATTTTCAGAAATTTTTTCCTACCTGGGGGTACCCCGATAATTTTTTTGACCCCGGATTCGGACTCACCACCCCAAAAATCCCCGGGTGCAAAAAATTAGCCTCTGAGAGACACTCTGAAATCAGAAATGCATACCGGCCGGTTAGAGAAAAGAGTCCTTTGATGAGTCATAACTTTCCGTACAGGACCGGGACCGGAAAAATTTTTTCTGATTTGGCCATGGCTCATCCAGAGGAACTTTTTGAGCTATCACACAACCCGATCCGATCGGGTCAAGGTCACTTTTGTAAGATAGTGACATTTAAGAACTAGGCTTAGGTCTGAGATTTGAGTTTCTAATTTGAGTCATTCATATTTATTGTACTATGATCTCTGATTTATATGAACACAATTTGATATTCCAAGTTTCTCAGGAAAGAATTTCTTTGACAGGAAATGTTCTCTTTATCACCTTTGATCTCTTAGCGCTTATGATTGTTAAACTATTTCCCGCCCACAATAGTCACAAGAAGATATTTGCTTGGTTTTATTCAGTCGCGACTCGGTGTTGATTTTATGAGCTCTTGTGAAATAAAGCTTTTGGTACTAAATAAACTGTGACGATCGACCACTGGGAGTCTGATCAACTCTTTTGTAGAGGGCCCGGTAAATCCACTAAACATTTACTCTTTCTGGAATTTCTCTGGGACGGAGAAATCATTTGTATTACTACAGGGTGCGGCATTTATTTTGCCCCTTTTCTTTTGAAAATTTGAAATTCGCGCCAAATATATATGAGTAATAGCTCAAATTGAAGCTAAGACTTTGCCATTTATGATTAAAAAAAGATCTCGACATAAGGTTAATTGAAACTCAAGAACGGCCATTTCTACGTTCAGTGAAAAATTTCGAAAAACGGACCGAAATTAAGCAATTATGCCGCTCATTTTTGCTGAAATACTTGAATTTTTTTCGCTGATTCTTGCAAAGTCGGTTGTTGTGGTTATTCTCTGAAATCTTGCGCGCATTTTGATACCAAACATGCCATATGTCATCAAGCATATGAGGTCGTTTAAGTGATACGGAGCGAGGCGCTGAAAAAGCTGATTTCGGCCGAATTTGACCGGTTGTGTCTCCGGAAATCATCAAAATTTTCGAACAGGTGCTCGATTCTTGCGTAAGCGTATACGATAATTAAAGAGGACTAAATTCTAAACATTATGGCGAAAACACGAGGTTATTTGGCCAGTGTTTCTGAATTTCATAGCCATCCGGAGCCAAAAATTCGCCGATTTTGGTATATAGGATAGTTCAACCATCATCGCTTAATTTTAAAATTGGCCACAGTAACGCAATATCATATTTGGGGCGTGATCATTTTCAAAAATTTCAAAAAATTATGCAAAAATTGCTAAATTTGCTAAAAATGTAGGTAAAACAGTATTCTTATTCCGATTTTTCCATATTTTTTGCACATTTGCCCAAAATTTTGTATAACATGTTGGAAAGTTCAATAAGTTTGATTTTCCAAAAATGCTTAATATATCGTAAATCCTCTAATTAATCCCCCGGGGGAATTATTATTTCGTCAGGTTCTAGAGGGGGGATTATTTGAGGGAGGGGATTAATTTGAGGGGGGATGAATTATGATTTGGGAGCCGCGCCGAAGACGCGGCGAAAAATTATCGCGCCCCGTCTTCGGCGGGGCCCGAAAATTTTGGGACTTTTTGTCAAAATTTTTGGATTTTTGACAAAATTTTGGAAAATTTTTGAAAATTTAAACCAATTTGGAATTGGCACCAAAAACTTTTCGCCAAAAATTTTAATTTTTTGGATTTTTGATCGAATTTTCGGCAATTTTACCAAATTTTTTGATTTTTTGACCAAATTTTGTAAATAATAGCAAATTTTGCAATAAAAATTACGCCAAATTTGAAATTGCGCCAAAAATTTGAAATTTGAAAAAACTTGAACCCATTTTTTGGGGGGGGGGTGGTATTTGTGGTGGATATATTTTTTCGTTACAGGGCCAGAGAAGGATTTATTTGTTGGTTTTTAATGAGTACAAGCTCATTTGATAAGTACAATACCTCATCGCTTTTATTTTGTAAGGGAAACTCAATTTCAAATTTGCGCGAAAATATAATTGCGTGCCAAAGGGGTAAAAAGTGGTCGCTGGAAATTTTTAATGAGGGGGATTTCTTGGCAGGGGTCTCCTCTAGAGATCGGTAAAAACTTTTGAGTGGGTCCCTATAAGAGTTAATATTTTTATAGTCAATACTTTTCCCTATTGGAGACAGCTCTTTTCCGCGCGCCTACATCAATAGGGAAAAGTATTGGTTGTAAACATTTTTACTCTAATAGGGCCCCACTCAAAATTTTTTACCAATCTCTAGAAGGCTAAGGTCAAGTGCATCAAAATTGAATTCCTCTCCTTCTCGGCGAAGTTAACTATAATGTCGAATTGCAAATTCCTTGGAGATAACAAGTTTAAAGGTACAGGTCTACATTTTTACTTAATATTCTTTTACTTATAAAGTAAATTCGATATAACATATCTTAATAATTTTGATACTAACATAGAAAATTTACATATACCAATAATTTAATCTATCCAAATCATAAATTAAGATCTTTGCACAATACAAAACATAATAATAAAAGTAACAATTAAACCATTCTCTGTCTACCTCTAAGAACAAAATAATAAGATCATCCAAATATTACATATTTAGAGCTACACATGGTGGGGAAATTCGATAAATGCAAAGGAAGGCTTCATCGAAGCTTTATCGAAGTTTTCTAGTAAGCGCGAATCGCCGGCCACTATTTCCTGCTGTTTCCCAGCTGCGCGCATTCGTTTCCCTCGTTGGAAAGACAACAACGAATGCGCGCAGCTGGAAACAGCAGGAAATAGTGGCCGGCGATTCGCGCTTACTAGAAAACTTCGATAAAGCTTCGATGAAGCCTTCTTTTGCATTTATCGAATTTCCCCACCATGGAGCTACACTCTCTTTATGTCGACAACGAACTAACAGCTAGGGATCGGCGCACTCTCTCGTCGCATTTTTGGCGAATATCGGCAATTTTTCAAATTTTTTAAAGCAAGTTGGAAAATCTAAAGAAACGTTAACCTAGATAATTTAGTTGTCTAAAAAGGAGCAAAAAAATCACGATGACGTCACTTTGTAAACAACAGAGAAAAATCAATTCTCCCAACATACACTTTTTGGTTAGAGAAAAAAATCGAGCTTTTGCCATTCGAGCTTTGGTTAATAACGTTGTTATTTTGTTGCAAACCGAGAATGTCCCAAATCAAAAGTTGTGTAACTTCGGCTGCTCTACTATTCTGCCAAAAAAAGTTTTCAACTTGATTGGAAAAAACATCTACTTTTTCCAAAAGCTCGGTTATTTCGAAACCGAGCTTTAGACCGAGCTTTAAACCGAGCTTTTGGAAAAAGTAGATATTTTTTCCATCGCAGCTGAAAACTTTTTTTGGCGGAATGGTAGAGCAGCCGAAGTTACACAACTTTTGATTTGGGACATTCTCGGTTTGCAACAAAATAACAACGTTATTAACAAAAGCTCGAATGGCAAAAGCTCGATTTTTTTCTCTAACCAAAAAGTGTATGTTGGGAGAATTGGTTTTTCTCTGTTGTTTACAAAGTGACGTCATCGGGATTTTTTGCTCCTTTTTAGACAACTAAATTATCTAGGTTAACGTTTCTTTAGATTTTCCAACTTCCTTTAAAAAATTTGAAAAATTGCCGATATTCGCCAAAAATGCGACGAGAGAGTGCGCCGATCCCTACTAACAGCAAAGCAGATGCTCATGAAGGAGATCGTCAAGAAAACAAAAGATGCCGTCGAACACGCAGCTAAAACAAACCAAGAGCTCATCAAAAGCGGACACGTGCTTAAGATCATCGGATGTGACCGCCTGAAGGAGCACATAAAAGGCAACAAAGAAAGCAAGAACTCTCCAGTCCACTATGGAAAATGGCTCAAGAAAGTTGGCTCGATCCAGAATAAAAGCAGCAAATTGACAGAACTGCTCGCCGAAATTAAAGAAAAGGAGAAAAAGTTGAACGATACTGTATAACTCTATATGTTGCTTTTTCCATTGTATTAACTTTATCTCATTCAATTTGACTATAATTACTTGACATATGTTACTTCTTAAAATTCACTGTTCTTGTAACACTTATATAAACATCAATAAATATTTCTCTTAAAATACTCAAAACAATAAATAATGTTTTTAAGACAACTTAAAATCCACTATATCATTTCACATATATACAATAAGTTAAACAACACTAAAACGTTAACTCGAAATAAATAAGTTACTCAATGAAATACATACTAAAATTTTAAAAAATGTATTTTCAATTTTCCAAAACACTATTCACACACTACAAATAAAAATTTCTTGTAATATACCACCTTTTTTACCAAAATCTTAGCTGATACGCCAAAATTCCACTATTTGCTTAATCAATTTAATTGAATATTACACTTCTTCAATATTAACATACACTCTTTATCTTCATTAGCTAACACAAGGGGATCAAGTTGTAATACCCGAGGACGTACATTCCCTCAAAAAATTGCAACGGTTATCAATATTCGTAAGGGACTCTAGTTAGTCTCCTCTGAGTCCTCTAGCGATTTGATAAGCCTCCCGACTTCTCTATTGTTTAATTTAATAATAATTTATTTGCGTATAAAACGCGATTGGGGAGGGGAACAATATTCAATGTCTTATACAAGTCAAACAATCAAAACAATGTAAATGGTATAGAACAGTAATGTAGAACTTTGGATCATTGGGTTTCTTTGGCGTTGATGTTCTTACAATGGCACGATCCGGTGTTCTTTCTTATGCATCCAAGCTCGGGGACTAGACAGTTTCTACCGCTGTTGTCGATTGCCCATTTCGACTGGGGACTCGACCCCATTGTACAGATCGGGGACTAAAACAGTTTCTACCGCTGTAGCATTGCGTTGAAGCAGGCGACCAAGCTCGGGGACTGAGACAGTTTCTACCGCTGTTGCCGGTTGCACGCATCCGACTGAGGACTGGACCCCATTGAACAGAACGGGGACTGAAGTAGTTTCTACCGCTGGCGCCTTGTTTGAATAATAAGAGCATTAGGTGAATATCGTAGGAGGAGCTGTTTAGGGAATATATCTAGGCGTTCACTTAACCATTATCCCCTGTCATATCCTGACTGGACAGGTACTGTCTGGGTGGACGGTGTGGCAGTAATGGCTCGCAGCATACGACTTCGGTTGTTCCCCTCGCCTACGATAATGGTACTCTGAGAAAACAGAAGAGATATATTCCTGGTACGGTTTACTAAAAAGTTAGTAGGGATGATAAACGGGAAAAATGGAGATCGCCGCTCTATCCCTTAGCCGGGAACAGTGGTTAAATCATGGCTAAAAAAACAAAAAAAACCACCTTTTCCTTAACTCTAAGTTCAACAAAAACGATTCACTATATTCCGAATACAAAGACAATATGTTTCAAAAACTTACAATATTGGGTCATCCCTTTCAAAATGTCGCTTTTGATTTCAAATGGCGGTTTGAATTCGCGCCTTTTTGCATCTTCTCTGCTCAAACGTTATATGTTATTTTTCTATTACTCATTGCATTCCAAAGTGCATTCTTGATGTTTTTGAAAGTATTTGACTGAATTTTCATGCATTCCTCGCGTATTTTTATATATTTCCGTATTATTTATGAAATTTTAGACCACGAACAACGACATTTTCTGCTCACTTCACGTTTCAAGGACCCTAATCGTTTGTATATTCAATTGTCGACCATTCACAAACAGGTATTTTTTGTTTTATAGGTTCCATGATTGATATTTCATTTATTTCAGCTATGAGCCGAAGTCGAAAGCAAAGCTTAAATGTTGCGGATGAAGAAGTGGACGAGCTCGTAATTGTGACGAAAACCGTACGTTATTTTAAATTTTGCTCTTGCATTGTTGTCTTACATTGTCTTGTTTGTTGTCTTGCATGTTAAACAACTTCCTGTGTAACTTTTAAGTTGCATCGGAAACGGTCCAAAGTCCGTACATAAATTTTTGTTTATTTGTGATGGGCATGCAAGAGGAAGATTTTTGTTGTATTTATTTTATTTTCAAGTTTAAGGCTCGCAGATCCATCGACTTAGAGCCTGACTCCTTTAACATTGACATTGAAACCGACTTCTCTGATACTGAAAGCATTGCGGAGGAAAATAATCAAAAATTTCCGAAAACGTATGAAAATTCTAACACATTAATCTAAAACCAATCTGTAAAATTGTAGCCTTGAAAAACCAATGAAGCACTATCGCGTTATTATGTTGTACCAAGAAGCAAACTTTTGGCGTAGAGGAATAGAAGATTTGCCTCGTAGATGGAAGGCAGTAGTCGATAATAATGGAAATTATGTAGATTACAAATAAAATTTATCGTTGTTCATGCTTTTTTTTGATGATTTATTATTAAATTTCATGCTATTTGTCTATAAAACTCTCAAGAATGCATTATTTGTCTAAAAAACTAACAGAAAAACACTATTTGTCTATAAAAATATCAAAAATGCACTTTGGAATGCAATGAATAATAGAAAAATAACATATAACGTTTGAGCAGAGAAGATGCAAAAAGGCGCGAATTCAAACCGCCATTTGAAATCAAAAGCCACATTTTCAAGTGGATGACCAATACATAAAAAAGGTGGAACTTATATAGTAAAATTCAATCAAAACAAAACTTTTAAACAAGAAAATTTATTTAGAAAATGTGGCAAAAAAGATTGCTTAGTGTGTAAATACTACGACTACAAATTAATCAAAGGCATAGGAAAATACAGCTTTGAAACAGTTAATCAAACGGATAACATAATTACTTGCAACAGTACAAATTTGGTATACGTTATACATTGTAACAAATGTAAACTCTGTTATGTTGGTGAAACCCAACGTCCAGCAAAAAGAAGACTTTATGAACACGTTCAGGATATAAAAGAAAAATCTGACAAACTTATGGCAAATCATTTTGCAAAAGTTCATGATATAAGTAATCTAAGATTTCAAATCATACATAAATTAAATGATGGTTGTCCAAGAGAAACACGATTAAAAACTGAGGATTTTTGGATCCACCAGTTAGTATCTTTACATCCATTTGGCTTTAATGATAAAGTAACGGGAATGAATGGTCTAGCATCAAATATGGACATGTCTAAAAAGAACAACATACGACACTATTTTTCAAATCCCATTGATAACACCCAAAAGGAGAAATATAGAAGAGCCTCAGTAAGGACAAAAAATAACCAAAAAACCGGCCATAAAGATACCAACACACTACCTGCAAATCTAAGTATCAATAGTATACCAAAAATACTAAACTCGGTTAAAAAATCGGAAATTCCAACGATAGTTGAAAGATACAAAAATAAAGATAACGCGTCCCATCTTGCATGTTTAATATTTGCTTCAATTAAAAATAAAAAACAAGCTTGTCAAAAAGAAGATATTCCTCAGCCCGTCTATATAAAAGTGGATTTTCAAAACCGCATTATAGATAGACTGGGTATCAGAAACATGACACACGATAGCGTAATCGCAAAAAAGTTACAAATAAAAGAAAATAATATCAAACCTACTATTGTGTACAATCTACCAAAACCCAACTTCATCCGTTTCTCTAACTATAATTCAATCTTAAGAAATCTGGATATCAGCTCACTTCAAGACATTATCACCTGCAAATGTGAATGCAATATATCACCATATAAAAACAATGACTATCAACATATAATTACCGGCGACATTGGTGTAATTTCATCTAAAAAACTAGCCTCACAAATGAGCCTAGGAACAAAACACCGACATGAATTTTCACTCACTCTTAGCAAATTTCGAGGTATTCTCTATAAAATGGGATCAGATTTAGTAGCTAAATGCTCTAAAAAAGAAAACGATGCTAACAAAAGCGTACGTACGCTTTTGTTAGCATCGTTTACTTTTTTAGAGCATTTAGCTACTAAATCTGATCCCATTTTATGACATAATTACCGGTAACACACTTGTTCACGGTTTAGATAATGGATACAAAAATTTGGTTATCACAAATGTAGACAAAGCAGGCAATAACTTTGCCATCATATGTAAAAAATTTTTATATTACCGAAATATGCAAAGAATTAGGTATAGTTAATATTAACGGTAATGGTATAAATGCCAACGGCAATGACACCTACATACTATCCAATAAGACAACACAAGACATATTCCTAGAATATGGTAAATTATATGTCGAGAGAAAAATTAAGGCAAATTTGTCTAACATTAACATACCTTTAATTTTTGCAATACCAAAGTTTCATAAAGATCCTATAAAATTTAGATACATTGCTGGCGCTAGTAAAGCAGTATCCAAACCTTTAAATATCATTGTCGTTAACACATTAGAAACAGTTAAAAACTGTATTCAAAACTATTCAAATAGAACTAAAGAATACTCTGGTTATAATTACTACTGGTCTATCAATAATAGCTCAACAGTAGTTAGAGCTATAAAAGGAAGAAAAAGAAACAACAAACGAAACGAAATATTTTGCGCGGATTTCAGTAATTTGTTCACTTCACTCCCTCATCAGGACATAATCCAAAGCATCATGTTTCTTACTGAAAAAGCTTTCAATAACAAACATACAATCCTTTGTAATGAATATACCAGTTTCTTTAGTGACAAACATTACGACAGGTATAACGAGTATACTCTTCTTGAAGTTTACCAATTAATATCTTTCCTAGTCAAAAACAGTTACGTGCAATTTGCTAAATGCAACTTTCTTCAAATCAAGGGGATACCCCAAGGCGGTAACGCTAGTCCACTGTTAGCAGACCTCACGTTGACAGCGTTTGAATTTAAATTTATGTCCCAATGTAAACTTAAAATTTAAAAAGAGAATTGTCAATATCATTCAGATACATTGACGACATATTCAGCTACAGCAAATATCTGGAAAAACACTCCAAAAAAATCTACGGCAATACTCTAAAACTCAATAAAACTAGCAATGGTTCACAAACTGCATTCCTAGATCTCAATATAAAAATAGAAAAACACAAAGCAATAATTTGTACCTATGATAAAACTAGAGACTTCAACTTCAAAGTTATTAAGTATCCCAAATATAATTCATGTATTCCTTCTAGTATGTTTAATAACATACTTATTACTGAAATAATCCGTTTTAGTAACACAAATAATCATATTGATGGACTTAAACACAACTTTACTTTACTCTTTAATACATTCATCAATAACGGATGCCCTGAGGAGACACTTATTAAACAAATAAATCGTATTATAATTAACAAAAAACATATGCTTAACTTAATTAACAACGATACTATTAAATTACTACAGTCCTTCAGGGCAAATAATTTTTTCAAATAATTCTATCCTACTACTCTAACCAGTTATTGCTAAAAACTGCAATAACACATTGTTAAAAATACTCATTGTCATTAAACTAACCATAAAACTCCTTTCAAATTCAAAACATATTTGTCTCAAAACGAATTCCAAAATCTCTTATCTTATTATTTTTATAGTTCACAAAATGAATCATTTCTTCAAACATTCATATGAATACAACACGTATCGTCACTGTCATACTATAATACAATAATAATTAATTTGTAGATGAATTATATTTGTTGTTTAACAAACTGTGTATTTTATGTAACCTGAATGCTTTAACCAAATTTATCATTAAAACACACAATATTTTTTATTCAGGTATATTCATATTTTTCTACTCGACGAAATTGACAGCTCGCGTGACATGGCGACTCACACAAACAGCGTCATTACGGATGCGCCGCCTCAGACTAATGAAGATGTCAACATGGAACAAGACCGCAATAGGAAAAACATATGATTAGGTTATGAGTAGGGTGAGGATTTTTAGGTCCCAAAAATCGCATTTTAGGTACCTAAAAAGGTCCCAAAAAAAGGCCATTTTAGGTCCCTTTTAGGTCCCACCAAAATGGTCATTTTAGGATGAAATTTCCCCAAATTCCCCAAAAAGGTCATTTTAGGACCGTATTTGTGGGAGATTTTGATCAAAATTTGCCAAATTTTTACTGAAGATGCCTCAACTCATAGCCTAAAGTTTAATAGCCGTCTAAGACTGAGAGGCGAAACGGCTATTATTGTTTAATGGTTTTTTTGTCATTCTGTGAGGTTTTTTTTGTCATTCTGTGAGGTTTTTTCGGGAGGGGCATTGTATCCAGTTGAAATGGAATTTGACAAGCTTATTGGATTCCTTGTAGCCGATTTACTCGGCAAGTTTTTTTAAATTTCCGCAAAAGGTGCCAAATTTCGAAAGTTATGAAGGTTTTTAGAAATTGCAAAATTTACGCTGACCCCCCAAAATTCGTCAATTTTCCTCGATTTTCGGGGGTGTGTCTCGAAAATGACCATTTTTCAGGGCAAAATCGTAGATAAAGTGGCTAAACAAATTACATATCCTGATTCAGGACAAAAAGTTGGCTATATAAGAGCAATATCAGATTTGAGCTAGGAGGCCAAAAAATTGGACAAAAATTACTCCAAAGTTTGCGTTCCAAATTTGGAACACTGGGAAATGATGGGTTAATAGCCGTCTAAGACTGAGAGGCGAAACGGCTATTATTGTTTAACAAAATATTATTATATCAAAATTTTCCTTTTTTCTCTGCGTTTCTGTGTTTCTAGAAACGTTATATTATTTAGATTATCCCCCAAGTAAGCGAAAGCTGTCAGTCCGTGCGTCCGTGCGAGCATGGCCGTTAGACCCCTTCCAGCGGGTATATCTGGCCAAGTGATAGCTTAAAATGTTCGTATAGACGAGCTGAGCATGTTTTTAGCAAAATTTAGACAAAATGTAGACTAAATTTAGACAAATTTTTTTTCTCAGACTTATTTCTGTGTGTAAGGTTTTGTCCCCCTTTTTCTGGAACGCATTTTCAGGGGTGTATATTTTTGTCCGTGAGGTTTTGTCCCTCTATTTCGGGAACGCATTTTCAGGGGTGTCTATTTCTGTCCGTGAGGTTTTGTCCCCCTATTTCGGGAACCCATGTTTAGGGGTATATTTTTGTCCGTGATGTTTTGTCCCCCTTTTTCGGGAACACAGCTTTAGGGATGTATATTTTTGTCCGTGAGGGTTTGTCCCCCTATTTCGGGAACGCATGTTCAAGGGTGTATATTTTTGTCCGTGATGTTTTGTCCCCCTTTTTCGGGAACGCATGTTTAGGGGTGTATATTTTTGTCCGTGAGGTTTTGTCCCCCTTTTTCGGGAAGGCATTCTTAGGGGTGTATATTTGTGTCCGTGAGGTTTTGTCCCCCTTTTTATGGAAAGCATGTTTAGGGGTGTATATTTTTGTCCGTGAGGTTTTGTCCCCCTTTTTCGGGAAGGCATTCTTAGGGGTGTATATTTCTGTCCGTGAGGTTTTGTCCCCCTTTTTCGGGAAGGCATTTTTAGGGGTGTATATTTCTGTCCGTGAGGTTTTGTCCCCCTTTTTCGGGAAGGCATTCTTAGGGGTGTATATTTTCTGTCCGTGAGGTTTTGTCCCCCTTTTTTGGAAGGCATTCTTAGGGGTGTCTATTTCTGTCCGTAAGGTTTTTGTCTCCCTTTTTCTGGAAGGCATTCTTAGGGGTCCTTATTTCTGTCCGTGAGGTTTTGTCCCCTTTTTCGGGAAGGCATTTTTAGGGGTGTATATTTCTGTCCGTGAGGTTTTGTCCCCCTTTTTCGGGAAGGCATTCTTAGGGGTGTATATTTCTGTCCGTGAGGTTTTGTCCCCCTTTTTCGGGAAGGCATTCTTAGGGGTGTATATTTCTGTCCGTGAGGTTTTGTCCCCCTTTTTCGGGAAGGCATTCTTAGGGGTGTATATTTCTGTCCGTGAGGTTTTGTCCCCCTTTTTATGGAAGGCATTCTTAGGGGTGTATATTTGTGTCCGTGAGGTTTTGTCCCCCTTTTTCGGGAAGGCATTCTTAGGGGTGTATATTTGTGTCCGTGAGGTTTTGTCCCCCTTTTTCGGGAAGGCATTCTTAGGGGTGTATATTTTTGTCCGTGAGGTTTTGTCCCCCTTTTTCTGAAGGCATGTTTAGGGGTGTATATTTTTGTCCGTGAGGTTTTGTCCCCCTTTTTTGGGAAGGCATTCTTAGGGGTGTATATTTTTGTCCGTGAGGTTTTGTCCCCCTTTTTTGGGAAGGCATTCTTAGGGGTGTATATTTTTGTCCGTGAGGTTTTGTCCCCCTTTTTATGGAAGGCATTTTTAGGGGTGTGTTATTTTTGTCCGTGAGGTTTTGTCCCCCTTTTTCGGGATGTTTTGTCCCCCTTTTTCGGGAACGCATCTTTAGGGATGTATATTTGTGTCCGTGAGGTTTTGTCCCCCTATTTCGGTAGGGGGACAATGTTCGTATAGACGAGCTGAGTATATTTTTAGCAAAATTTAGACCAAATATAGACAAAAATTTTTAGACAAAATTCTGCAAGGCATTTTTGGGGATGTATATTTGTGTCCGTGAGGTTTTGTCCCCCTTTTTCGGGAAGGCATTTTTATCTGTTATCTTACCTTTTTGTTGCCGAGGGCATACTGATACACCCTGGAGTCCTGTGGTCGGGCGCGGAGCGCCCGACCCTCTCCCTTGGAATGTGAGGGAACTTAGAACATCTACTCCCGAACAACCCTTACTCCCGAACAACCCTTACTCCCGAACAACCCAATCTGACCGCTGATGGCGGTGCGCGAAGCGCCGCTGTGCACGCTAACCGCTTCCTAGCGAAGTGAGGGCCGCGAAGCGGCCCTCACTTTGGTTGAGTTTTTGGTCTGGTTCGGAATTTCTCTACAAAGTACATCCTTATAGTAAGTTAAAGCTGTCCGGCGTCGTATGGGATTTTGGGAAGTGCATTCTTAGGGATGCTTATTTTTAGACAAGTACCTAGTTAGGGTAATTTTTAGCGGGGAATTCGAATTTGAGGTCAAAATATAACTAAAATGTAGACAAATTTAGATAAAATGTACCTTATTTTTGTCATTCTGTGAGGTTTTTTCGGGAGGGGCATTGTATCCAGTGCTTAATTCTGTCATTCTGTGAGGTTTTTTGTCATTCTGTGAGGTTTTTTGTCATTCTGTGAGGTTTTTTTTGTCATTCTGTGAGGTTTTTTCGGGAGGGGCATTGTATCCAGTGCTTAATTCTGTCATTCTGTGAGGTTTTTTGTCATTCTGTGAGGTTTTTTGTCATTCTGTGAGGTTTTTTGTCATTCTGTGAGGTTTTTTTGTCATTCTGTGAGGTTTTTTGTCATTCTGTGAGGTTTTTTTGTCATTCTGTGAGGTTTTTTTTGTCACTCTGTGAGGTTTTTTTAGGGAGGGGCATTGTATCCAGTGCTTAATTTTGTCATTCTGTGAGGTTTTTTGTCATTCTGTGAGGTTTTTTGTCATTCTGTGAGGTTTTTTTGTCATTCTGTGAGGTTTTTTGTCATTCTGTGAGGTTTTTTGTCATTCTGTGAGGTTTTTTTTGTCATTCTGTGAGGTTTTTTCGGGAGGGGCATTGTATGCAGTCAAAGTCAGTCAGAGACACAAGTCAGTCAGAGACACAAATTAGTCATAGGCCCATAAATATTGCGAGGCGCCGGAGGCGACGAGCCAGTCCTGTGGTCGGGCGCGGAGCGCCCGATCCTCTCCCTTGGAATGTGAGGGAACTTAGAACATGTACTCCCGAAAAACCCTTACTCCCGAACAACAGCTGCTTGAGGGCCGAAGGCCCGAAATAGTCTCATGCTGCTCTACTCCCGAACAACCCTTACTCCCGAACAACCCAACCCTGACCGCTGATGGCGGTGCGCGAAGCGCCGCTGATGCACGCTAACCGGTCAGAACCTTTTCGGTTCTGATGATAAAAATTGATGAAAATATAAATATAGGAGTTTTCAGATA
Source organism: Ditylenchus destructor (assembly GCA_022814885.1). Taxonomy (NCBI): domain Eukaryota; kingdom Metazoa; phylum Nematoda; class Chromadorea; order Rhabditida; family Anguinidae; genus Ditylenchus; species Ditylenchus destructor. Next base: position 20,639 of record JAKKPZ010000432.1, on the reverse strand, counting down.
TGCTGAATCCAAATTTGAAAACAGAGATCAAATTTAAAAATTTAAATTCGCGCCAAAAGTTAAACACGTGTTTTTAAGGGTTTCTATATAGGAATCTTTGTTCACTTATAGGAGTTTTCGGATATGCTGAATCGGAATTGATATTTTGAATTCGCGCATTAAGTGTATAATGTGTTTGTAATGGTTTTATGAATGAATGTTGGTTGAATCCGACCTCTAAGTTCGAATCCGACCTCAGATTTGGACTCGAAAAATTATCCAGAAAAAATCCTGATATAGATTATTTGGAGTATTTTTGCTTTTCTACTTCCAAAAACGGCTGATTTAAATAATTTTACGGTAAATTGTATGTTTTGCGACAAAAAATGTGTTTTTAGACAAGTTTAAGTTTTAACTGGTGAATATTTGTTGTCGGGGTTTAAAAATGTGTTACGATTCAATTTTGTAATATTTTCCTCGACTTAATATTTGAATTCGCGCCAAATCAAGAAATCATGTTTCAAGGCAATTCTTAAAGTGAAACTTTATCTCCGCTTATCGTTCAATGGTAAAACTTTCTCTCTGTTTACAGATCAGTGACGATACAACGTATAGTACGTAACTTGCTTAACAATGTACCATTTTCCGACATAAAGATTTTGTTCAAAGAATCTCAATATTTTGTCTGCCATGAAAACGAGAATTTCGTCCCAAAGAGGGCAAAAGAAGAAAATTTCTCAACCAAATTGACCTTTGAGGCAAATAACTCCCATTCACCCAAGTTCAACCTTCATTCAGTACCAGGGGTGGGCTTCGGATTCGGGATTCGGATTCGGGAAAATTCGGTACTTTTGGCCATTCGGGATTCGGCCTTCGGGATTTTAAAATCTCAATTCGGCATTCGGGATTCGGCCTTCGGGATTTTAAAATCTCAATTCGGGATTCGGGCTTCGGGATTTTAAAATCTCAATTCGGCATTCGGGATTCGGGAATTCGTCAAATTTTCCCGAATTTTCCCGAATAAGCACTGGATAAAATGACCTCGCCCGACCGCGCCCGACAGGGCGCGGTCGGGCGAAAATTTTTTTAAATTTTGGGAAAATAGTGAAAATTTTCATTGTCAGGTGACTCCAAACTTCAAAATTTTCGCCTGCGGCGCTATTTTTTTCGAATTCTTCTTATTAGATAATTTCCTTATTATTATGCTTGTTTTATGCTTTAACGGAAAGTTTCTAAACAACATAAAACTTGATTTAGACAACTTTTGTATCGTTAAGCACTGTTAGCATATAAAATTAATCTCTTATTCTTGAGTTTAGGACCATTGGTAAAGAAGGAAAATTAGCGCCGCAGGCGAAATTTTTCGAAAAATTACGCTGATTTCACTCTTTTACCTTTCTACAGCGCTCTTTTCTCCTTAGTTTTGTAGTATGTCTCATTGTTTTCCAAAATTTTTGGCCGAAAATTTGTTAAATTTTCAATAAATAATTAAAAATTTCAATGTTATAATTTATTTCATTGATATATTTTAGTCAATTTTTAAAGAGAAAGCCCATTTTTTTCAAAAAATTTTTCCTGCGGCGCTCTCCCGACCGCGCCCGATAGGGCGCGATCGGGCGAAAAATTTTTAAAAATTTGGGAAAATAGTGAAAATTTTCATAGTCAGTACACTCCAAACTTCAAAACGCCGCGCCCTATCGGGCACGGCCGGCGGGAATTGAAATTTGAATCCACGGCCGTGTGCATTCTTAGGGGTGCTTGGGTCGGATCGGAAATGGCCAAAAAAACCGATCGGATCCAAACCCCGAAATGCCCGATATTTCCGATCCGATCTCCCAGCCCTGGTGTGAACCTTGAATCTTGCTTGCATTCTTGTTTAGAATGCGGAAAAGTAAGAAGAAAAATAGCACCGTTTAAAATTTATAGGTAGATAATAGTACGGAATGATAGGCGAAATTTTTCGCCCATCGGTAGGCAAATTTGCTGAGAAATTGTAATAAAATAAGGAAAAATATGACAAAATATCTAAAAAAGTTTAAAAAAATGGCCAAAAACCGTTTTTTCGTGGATAATATCAATGGAACTTGATAACAAATGACGTATATGTAAATTGAAACAATAATTGATAATATAAATGCACCGAAAATTGTATAAAAATATGGATAACAGGCAAAAATTTGAGAAAAGTTGATTTTTGAGATCTGATTCGGATTCGGTAAAAATTCGGGAAAATTCGGTACTTTTGGCCATTCGGGATTCGGCCTTCGGGATTTTAAAATCTCAATTCGGCATTCGGGCTTCGGTATTTCAAAATCGTCCCGAAGCCCACCCCTATTCAGTACCAATCTATAAACAGGTCTATGTCTCCTTGCCGTGGGCTCCAAAGTATGCTTAAAAGTAGGGATCGGCGAGCGTTTTTATTATAGTTCCTTCGCAGTCAGCCTGTGATCCGATAAGCGCCCTCTGGAAAGAAATAGTCGACTACGCTACAAATCCTCGACAACCGCTTCAAGTGTCGGATCCTTCGGATTCCAAGAAGAACAAGGCCAGCAACCCAATGGACTGGTGGAAGGACAACGCATTTCATTATCCTCTGTTGTGCAAGTTCGCAAAGCGCTACCTTTCAGCTGATTGCACCACTCGGATGAGCGAAGGATTGTTTTCAACCGCCAGAAATGTGTTCACGTATCAGAGAATGAGACTTAAGCCTCGTAAAGGACAGATGATCATATTTTTGAATCGCATTTTGCCTCTGATTGACTATCGTTATTAAATTGTGTTGTATGAAGTTGAGTGGAAATTGAAAAATAAATTTTACAGTCAATAAAAACCACATAGAAGGCCAAAATAAAATAGGCGGGAAAAAATAAAATTCAAATCGGGCTCGAAGCTCGGGCTCGGGCTCGGCTCGGCATTATTGGCGAGCCCGAGCCCGAGCCTGGGCTCGGGCTCGCCAAGTGAATCCGAAATTTTGTCGAGCCCGAGCCTGGATGGGTCAGGCTCGAAGCTCGGGCTCGCCGAATTTTGCCGATCCCTACTTAAAAGTATGAAAGGCACAAGGACGTATGTCTTTGTATTGTCGTTGTTTTCTCGAAAGCAAAAGGAAGAAAGAAACGCTGCCCTAATGGTCAACCAGCTTGCGAAGAATATGGGAAATCTCCTTCTTGTCGTTATATGTAACTTACTCCATAAATAAAATTGTATGTTGAAATTTATGTTGTTTAACCTTCTTCATTCTATCCTTATATGTAACACACTTAAATAAAGAATCTTGTCTTACAACATTAACAAAAATTTCCTGCTGTTCAATAAAGATACGTTATTACCAATTTTCAATAAACTATTCAATAAAAGTTTAAGTCAATAAAATTAAGCCAATTGTTCATTATTACTGTTCAATAAAATTAAAATATTTTGTCATATTCTTCAATAAATTATCTACAATACCATTAACACAATGTCAGGTGTTTGTCAATATAATTTATCACTAATGTTAAAACTTCATTCGTCAAAATTATTTATCATATAGTTCTATAGGTTAAAGCTACTATACCATGGGCGTCTAGCTCTAGAGCATTGTAGCGGCAGACCGTCTGGTTACCTGCGGCGACTGTTAAGTTGCGTTCAACTATGCGCCGTAATGCGGGTCTGGCCTCCTGACATAGGCTAATCTATATCAAAACATTTTCCCATAAAGCTATGTCGAATTCCTCTATCGGCGTTATTCCCTCCCACAAAGACACTCGGTGTCGGCGTGGTGTTGTTATTGAGAGACGAGTGGCACGAAACAAAGCCCGTCTCTTGGTAATTTGGAATCTCGTTTAAAAAATTTTCAATAAAACTGACATACGATAGATCTTCAATAGAGGTGTCTATGATAATCAGGGCAAAAGAACGCCATCTGTCAGAGAGCTAAGTCGGCTTCCACAGATGGTTATCAACGGCTTAACAAATCTAACCAAAAAATCAAAACCAAAAACAATACTTTACAGCATCTTTGGACCTCAGAGTTTAAACGGAGTATGCACGATAAACTTACGGTACACAAATCAGGAAATTCTTATATTTGTAAATATAATAAATGCAAAGACACAAGACAAGAATCCCACTTACATACAGACTTTAAGAAAGGATGTCAAATATGTAAACACTATGATTATGGATTTATAAAAGGATAGGGAAAGTATGTTCATGAAACGGTTAATCATGATAAACTGCAACAGTCAGAATCTAGTCTACCAAATATTTTGCCGAAAATGCAACATAAGTTACGTCGGGGAAACCGACAAACACTTAAAGCTAGATTCTCACAACACCTTCACTCAGTACGACATAAAACACTTGATACTTTTCTGGTAAATCATTTCAATAATGTCCATAGTTTAGAGGACATGAGAATAAAAGTCATACAAAAACTGCATGATAAGTGTCCAGATGCTACTAGGCTTCAAGCCGAAAACTTCTGGATTCACCAATTAGTAACAATATACCCCTTTGGGTTAAATGACAAAATTGATGGTTTTGAAGGATTCGCTAGTGATATTGCTACTAATATACCACGTAATCTCAAACATTACTTTTCAAATCCTATTCGCAAAATCGAAAGAAAGCATATTAGAAGAAAAGAGAAAAATATAACACAATCCGGAAACGTAAAAAATTCTCTTACCGAACTTCATACACAATTTCAAAAATGTCAAAAGAAGAATGTAGAAAATCTACGGAAAACTTTGGATATGTCATTTCAGGATATTATGTCAAAATTAGCCATCAGTATCCTATCCAAAATAAGACATCGTCAAAAATACAATAATGTTACGGAAAAAACTTCCATATATTTAAGCATTGATTATTCAAATACGGCTATAGACAAACTTGGAGTCCGTAATATGGTACACGATAGTAAAATCGAAAGACTACTAAATCTAAAAAAGAACAATTTCAAGGTTATTTCTACGTATACTTTACCTAAGACTAGTTTCGTCAGATTTACCAACTACAACTCTATCCTTAGACAACTCAATACCAGCGAACTATGCAAAATTCTTGAAAGCAACTGTGACTGCCAATCTTCAGTATACAAAAACCAAAATTTCCATCATATTTTGACTGGCAACACGAAAGTCATAAACTCTCCAAGTATTGAAGAGATTCTCAATAAAGGCACCAAGTATCGCGATAATTACAAAATATCTCTAAATCAATTTAGAGGTACCCTCTTCAACTATGCTTCAGACTTGGTCAATAAAATTTCACGAAAAACAAAAGATAAGGATATCCTTTTAGCCAAACACAAAGTCATATCACGTTTCCTTGAAATCGGTGAAATGAGATGGAGAAAAACATTCGGTTCTAATAATATAATCAATGGCAGCAAGAGTTGCCATCAAAAACTTTGCAATGAAACACTCGTTATAACAAATGTCGACAAAGCAGCCAACAACTTTGCCTTTATATGCAAAAAATTATATATCGAAACAATCTGCCACGAGGTAGGCATTACAACAGAAGCAAATACCATACGTTTTAAAGGCAATAATACCTATACCGCATCCAACAAAAGCAAAGAAGTTATTTTCAACGAGTATAAGGACTTCTATAATAGTATGAAAATTGAAACCGATGTTGAAAAACACAATATACCATTATTATTCGCCATACCAAAGTTTCACAAAAATCCTATAAAATTCAGGTTTATTGCAGGGGCGAAGAAAGCTATGTCAAAACCACTCAATATAGTCATTGTTAGGATTCTCGAATTCGTTAAAAAATTATATAGTAAATTATTGCAACAAAACTAAAAGTAGAAGCGGAATCCAAATGTATTGGTCAGTAAACTCTAGTGGACTCGTCACTGGAGCTCTTAGAAAACACAATAAAAATATTAATGAACTATATTGCGGCGATTTTTCCAATCTATTCACGGCATTACCTCACATAGATGTCATAAATAATATAATGTATCTAGTAGATATGACATTTACAAACAATGGTAAAAATATTTATTTTGCAATCAACACCGTTGCTTCTTCAGTGATAATTACGATAACAGTAATAACAAATATGAAACATACAGTAAAAACCGATGTAGCATTAATGATATCATTCCTAGTCAGAAACAGTTACATCCAATTTGCAGGACAGAATTTCAAACAAACAAATGGAATTCCCCAGGGTGGGAATGCCTCACCTTTACTAGCGGATTTAACTTTGACGGCAATGGAATTTAGATATATGAATAAACTATCGGACGAACAACAAACCTAAAAGAGAATTATCTCTTTCATTCAGATATATTGACGATATCCTCAGTCTTAATAACAGTTTCAAAAACATAGCCACCGAAATATATGGATTAACACTTGAACTAAACAGAACAGACGAATTCACTAAAAACAGCATTCCTTGACACATACATGAATTAAAAGACAACAGAATTCTGTTCCAAACGTACGACAAAACACGTGATTTCAGCTTTCCAGTACTAAAATATCCAAAATTCGATAGTTGCATTCCAAGAAATATGTTCTGTAATATACTTATAACAGAAATAATAAGATCAGCAAAACAAATAATACAACTGACGGGCCCGCGAAGAACCTGTCAATTTTATTTGATTATTCAAGAAAAATAGCTGCCCTGAAAAATACATTTTGAATAACATTAATCGTATAATTTCCAACAAAAAAGATTTCCTTAATCTGCTCAATAGAGATACTATAGAATGTCTACAACGCTTCAGGGCAAAATTCTCTTAAAACTTAAAAATTTACAACAAAAAATACCTGTTTAACCCTTCATTGCCGAGTGTATCCGATCGGATACGTTTTTGATTTGCTAAAGACTTCACAAAAAGAAAGAAAGGAATGAGTATTCATTATTCATACAAAGAGTGTGTCTGTAAATAGATCACATAGAAAAGATAAATAAACAATGGCAGACATCATGATTTTGATAAAGGCAGCTCACCAAAAGGAAAGCTAATGGTAATGCAGACATTCTGACTTTTGTCTATGGCTCCGGCAATGAAGGGTTAAAAATTCAAAAATTGTATCATTGGCATCTTTAACGTTGTCTAATTCAATATAACATATTCTCTCTCTCACATGCATCTTCCTTCATACTTCTCTTCAAAATAAAATTGTCTCGGAGCGAATTCGAACAATCACCGTCTAGGTTTAGAGTCGAAACGGTTAGAATATCATTAACATTTTCCATCACTCTTTCGTACTTCTCCCAAAAACAATCTCATTATTAGGTAACAAACTAAAAATATTATTAACAAAATACTATTAGCTAAAATCATTTCAAAACGATAGTTTGTTTTTAAGAGAATAACACATGTAGGATTTCATAAATATGGAAAATGTCTGGTCCAATCTAATTTATTCACCAATTGTATTCAACCATATTTGCATGATCCATGTATATAACAGTTTTATGTATATATTCTCAATCCAACATATAATTGCAGTAACTCGATTTGTGTCTGTGCGTTACACATTCAGTTGATCTCACATTTGAGTCACATTCAGATAGTGTTGTAGCATAGGGTTAAATGTGACTCAAATGTTGAAAGTTGTTAAATGTGAATCACATTCAGCAAAATCCACATTGAGACACATTTAGACTATCCTTCAACACTGTATGAATGTGACTCAAATGTGAGATCAACTGAATGTGTAACGCACAGACACAAATCGAGTTACTGAACTAGGAAGTCAACACATTTGAGACACATTTAATATATTCTCTCTCTAAGTCTCTAATCGTCTATCCAGTAATGTCTAATCAATTCCTCTAACTTTGATAGGAAATCAATATGAAATATTAGTAAAAAAGTATCGGGTGGCCAATAAGTTCTGATGCCACTTTTCAATTACGCATATTTCTTTTAGAATGAATGATTGACTATGAGTGTTTGATATTATTTTGTTGCCCATTTTGTCTGCGTTCATCCTGTATATAGCTTTTATTTATCACTTCAGAAAATATTTAAAATATCACATAAAGTTTGTTATACACCCCCTGTATAAATTTTTGAGGGGTGTATAAATTTTGGGCAAGTATGGTGTCTAAAAACGCTCATAACTCAGCGATAATCCAACGAAAGACAAATCTGTAAAAAGTGCGTGGTAGAGCACAGAATATAGAATAAGACTAGAGAAACAGATTTTCTCGTTAAGTAAAAATCATGTGCAAAAAACAAAAAATATATGAAAACCTAAAATGAATTTTGAGGTTGTTGTACACATTCTGTGAAATATCGAATATTTCATGAGATAAAGTATTAAAGTTATATATCGTTGAAAACTAGACAAAATTTGCAGTTATTTGATCTATTGGCCGTATCACGTTTCTATCAAGCAGTTTTTCAAAATTTTTAATTTTGAACCCTAACAAAAACATTTCTTAATTTTCTTCAAAAGTATGGTGTCGGAAATTGCTCATATCTCGCCGATAATCAAACGAAAAATAATGCTGTAGAAAGTATTTTATTGTCCACAAACTGTACAATAAACCTGCTAAAACCATTTTTCGGAATGATTAAAATTGTAAACAAAAATTAGTAAAATATGGAAATACCTTCAAAAAATTTATACAGGGGGTGTATAAACAAACTTTATGTGATATTTTAAATATTTTCTGAAGTGATAAATAAAAGCTATATACAGGATGAACGCAGACAAAATGGGCAACAAAATAATATCAAACACTCATAGTCAATCATTCATTCTAAAAGAAATATGCGTAATTGAAAAGTGGCATCAGAACTTATTGGCCACCCGATAAAATATATCTCATTTTCTCTGCTGAATCGAATTTTTTGAACCAAAAGTGATATCTCTAATCGTCTAATCGTCTATCCAGTAATATAAAAGTTAAATTTAAAATTATCCAAAAATTTATATCCGAGGAAAAAATTGATGGAAAATTATCCAAAAATTTATGTCACAGGAAAAATTGATGGAAAAATATCCGAAAATTTATATCCCAGGAAAAATTGATGGAAAAATATCCGAAAATTTATATCCCAGGAAAAATTGATGGAAAATTATCCAAAAATTTATATCCCAGGAAAATTGATGAAAAATATCGAGTAATTCATATCCGAGGAAAACGATGGAAAATTATCCGAAAATTTATATCCCAGGAAAATTGATGAAAAATATCCAAAAATTTATATCCCAGGAAAAATTTGTTGAAAATTATCCAAAAATTTATATCCCAGGAAAAATTGATGGAAAAATATCCGAAAATTTATATCCCAGAAAAAATTGATTAAAAATTATCCAAAAATTTATATCCCAGGAAAAATTGATGGAAAAATATCCGAAAATTTATATCCCAGGAAAATTGATGGAAAAATATCCGAAAATTTATATCCCAGGAAAAATTGATGAAAAATTATCCAAAAATTTATATCCCAGGAAAAATTGATGGAAAAATATCCGAAAATTTATATCCCAGGAAAAATTTGTGGAAAATTATACAAAAATTTATATCCCAGGAAAAATTGATGAAAAATTATCCGAAAATTTATATCCCAGGAAAATTGATGGAAAAATATCCGAAAATTTATATCCCAGGAAAATTTGTGGGAAAATTATACAAAACTTTATATCCCAGGAAAAATTTGTGGAAAGTTATCCGAAAATTTATATCCCAGGAAAAATTGATGGAAAAATATCCGAAAATTTATATCCCAGAAAAAATTGATTAAAAATTATCCAAAAATTTATATCCCAGGAAAAATTGATGGAAAAATATCCGAAAATTTATATCCCAGGAACATTGATGGAAAAATATCCGAAAATTTATATCCCAGGAAAAATTGATGGAAAAATATCCGAAAATTTATATCCCAGGAAAAATTTGTGGAAAATTATCCAAAAAATTTTATCCCAGGAAAAATTGATGAAAAATTATCCAAAAATTTATATGCCAGGAAAAATTGATGGAAAATTATCCACAAATTTATATCCCAGGAAAAATTGATGGAAAAATATCCGACAATTTATATCCCAGGAAAAATTTGTGGAAAATTATCCAAAAATTTATATCCCAGGAAAAATTGATGGAAAAATGTCCGAAAATTTATATCCCAGAAAAAATTGATGAAAAATTATCCAAAAATTTATATCCCAGGAAAAATTGATGGAAAAATATCCGAAAATTTATATCCCAGGAAAATTGATGGAAAAATATCCGAAAATTTATATCCCAGGAAAAATTGATGGAAAAATATCCGAAAATTTATATCCCAGGAAAAATTTGTGGAAAATTATCCAAAAATTTATATCCCAGGAAAAATTGATGGAAAAATGTCCGAAAATTTATATCCCAGAAAAAATTGATGAAAAATTATCCAAAAATTTATATCCCAGGAAAAATTGATGAAAAAATATCCGAAAATTTATATCCCAGGAAAATTGATGGAAAAATATCCGAAAATTTATATCCCAGGAAAAATTGATGAAAAATTATCCAAAAATTTATATCCCAGGAAAAATTGATGGAAAAATATCCGAAAATTTATATCCCAGGAAAAATTTGTGGAAAATTATACAAAAATTTATATCCCAGGAAAAATTTGTTGAAAATTATCCAAAAATTTATATCCCAGGAAAAATTGATGGAAAAATATCCGAAAATTTATATCCCAGAAAAAATTGATTAAAAATTATCCAAAAATTTATATCCCAGGAAAAATTGATGGAAAAATATCCGAAAATTTATATCCCAGGAACATTGATGGAAAAATATCCGAAAATTTATATCCCAGGAAAAATTGATGGAAAAATATCCGAAAATTTATATCCCAGGAAAAATTTGTGGAAAATTATCCAAAAATTTTATCCCAGGAAAAATTGATGAAAAATTATCCAAAAATTTATATGCCAGGAAAAATTGATGGAAAATTATCCACAAATTTATATCCCAGGAAAAATTGATGGAAAAATATCCGACAATTTATATCCCAGGAAAAATTTGTGGAAAATTATCCAAAAATTTATATCCCAGGAAAAATTGATGGAAAAATGTCCGAAAATTTATATCCCAGAAAAAATTGATGAAAAATTATCCAAAAATTTATATCCCAGGAAAAATTGATGGAAAAATATCCGAAAATTTATATCCCAGGAAAATTGATGGAAAAATATCCGAAAATTTATATCCCAGGAAAAATTGATGGAAAAATATCCGAAAATTTATATCCCAGGAAAAATTTGTGGAAAATTATCCAAAAATTTATATCCCAGGAAAAATTGATGGAAAAATATCCGAAAATTTATATCCCAGGAAAAATTTGTGGAAAATTATCCAAAAATTTATATCCCAGGAAAAATTGATGGAAAAATTTAGAGTACTGGGTTGTCAACATTTGTTTCATTTTTTTGGCGCATGCGATAGACAATTTATTACCATACATCATTTGATAATTTGAGATAGTATAGAACCGTTTATTCGCCCGGCTTAGCCGGGTGATTCGCAAATTTTTCATCAATCTATCCCGGGAATATTAGCTGGAAAATTTTACATCAATCTATCACGGGAATATTAGCTGGAAAATTTTACATCAATCTATCCTGGGAAGAGTAGCTGGAAACACTTATATCATACTATCCCGGGAATATTAGCTGGAAAATTTTACATCAATCTATCCCGGGAATATTAGCTGGAAAATTTTATATCAATCTATCCCCGGAAGAAAAGCTGGAAAATTTTATATCAATCTATCCCGGGAAGATTAGCTGGAAACACTTATATCATACTATCCGGGGAATATTAGCTGGAAAATTTTATATCAATCTATCCCCGGAAGAAAAGCTGGAAAATTTTATATCAATCTATCCCGGGAATATTAGCTGGAAAATTTTATATCAATCTATCCCGGGAAGATTAGCTGGAAACACTTATATCATACTATCCGGGGAATATTAGCTGGAAAATTTTATATCAATCTATCCCGGGAAGATTAGCTGGAAACACTTATATCATACTATCCGGGGAATATTAGCTGGAAAATTTTATATCAATCTATCCCGGGAATATTAGCTGGAAAATTTTACATCAATCTATCCCCGGAAGAAAAGCTGGAAAATTTTATATCAATCTATCCCGGGAATATTAGCTGGAAAATTTTACATCAATCTATCCCGGGAAGATTAGCTGGAAAATTTTATATCAATCTATCCCGGGAAGATTAGCTGGAAAATTTTATATCAATCTATCCCCGGAAGAAAAGCTGGAAATTTTATATCAATCTATCCCGGGAAGATTAGCTGGAAACACTTATATCATACTATCCCGGGAATATTAGCTGGAAAATTTTACATCAATCTATCCCGGGAAGATTAGCTGGAAAATTTTACATCAATCTATCCCGGGAAGATTAGCTGGAAAATTTTATATCAATCTATCCCGGGAAGATTAGCTGGAAAATTTTATATCAGTCTATCCCCGGAAGAAAAGCTGGAAATTTTATATCAATCTATCCCGGGAAGATTAGCTGGAAACACTTATATCATACTATCCCGGGAATATTAGCTGGAAAATTTTACATCAATCTATCCCGGGAAGATTAGCTGGAAAATTTTACATCAATCTATCCCGGGAATATTAGCTGGAAAATTTTACATCAATCTATCCCGGGAAGATTAGCTGGAAAATTTTATATCAGTCTATCCCCGGAAGAAAAGCTGGAAATTTTATATCAATCTATCCCGGGAAGATTAGCTGGAAACACTTATATCATACTATCCCGGGAATATTAGCTGGAAAATTTTACATCAATCTATCCCGGGAAGATTAGCTGGAAAATTTTATATCAGTCTATCCCCGGAAGAAAAGCTGGAAATTTTATATCAATCTATCCCGGGAAGATTAGCTGGAAACACTTATATCATACTATCCCGGGAATATTAGCTGGAAAATTTTACATCAATCTATCCCGGGAAGATTAGCTGGAAACACTTATATCATACTATCCCGGGAAGATTAGCTGGAAAATTTTATATCAATCTATCCCGGGAAGATTAGCTGGAAAATTTTATATCAGTCTATCCCCGGAAGAAAAGCTGGAAATTTTATATCAATCTATCCCGGGAAGATTAGCTGGAAACACTTATATCATACTATCCCGGGAATATTAGCTGGAAAATTTTACATCAATCTATCCCGGGAAGGTTAGCTGGAAAATTTTACATCAATCTATCCCGGGAAGATTAGCTGGAAAATTTTATATCAGTCTATCCCGGGAAGATTAGCTGGAAACACTTATATCATACTATCCCGGGAATATTAGCTGGAAAATTTTATATCAGTCTATCCCCGGAAGAAAAGCTGGAAATTTTACATCAATCTATCACGGGAATATTAGCTGGAAAATTTTACATCAATCTATCCTGGGAAGATTAACTGGAAACACTTATATCATACTATCCCGGGAATATTAGCTGGAAAATTTTACATCAATCTGTCCCCGAATATTAGCTGGAAAATTTTATATCAATCTATCCCCGGAAGAAAAGCTGGAAAATTTTATATCAATCTATCCCGGGAATATTAGCTGGAAAATTTTATATCAATCTATCCCGGGAAGATTAGCTGGAAACACTTATATCATACTATCCCGGGAATATTAGCTGGAAAATTTTACATCAATCTATCCCGGGAAGATTAGCTGGAAAATTTTATATCAGTCTATCCCCGGAAGAAAAGCTGGAAATTTTACATCAATCTATCACGGGAATATTAGCTGGAAAATTTTACATCAATCTATCCTGGGAAGATTAGCTGGAAACACTTATATCATACTATCCCGGGAATATTAGCTGGAAAATTTTACATCAATCTGTCCCGGGAAGATTAGCTGGAAAATTTTATATCAGTCTATCCCCGGAAGAAAAGCTGGAAATTTTATATCAATCTATCCCGGGAATATTAGCTGGAAAATTTTATATCAATCTATCCCGGGAAGATTAGCTGGAAACACTTATATCATACTATCCCGGGAATATTAGCTGGAAAATTTTACATCAATCTATCCCGGGAAGATTAGCTGGAAAATTTTATATCAGTCTATCCCGGTAAGAAAAGCTGGAAATTTTACATCAATCTATCACGGGAATATTAGCTGGAAAATTTTACATCAATCTATCCTGGGAAGATTAACTGGAAACACTTATATCATACTATCCCGGGAATATTAGCTGGAAAATTTTACATCAATCTGTCCCGGGAAGATTAGCTGGAAAATTTTATATCAGTCTATCCCCGGAAGAAAAAGCTGGAAATTTTATATCAATCTATCCCGGGAATATTAGCTGGAAAATTTTATATCATCTATCCCGGGAAGATTAGCTGGAAAATTTTATATCAGTCTATCCCGGAAGAAAAGCTGGAAATTTTATATCAATCTATCCCGGGAATATTAGCTGGAAAATTTTATATCAATCTATCCCGGGAAGATTGGCTGGATAATTTATAGGAAATGTTTTACAATACTTTATTTGAATATTAGAGATGGTATAGAACGGTTTATTCGCCCGGCTCAGCCGGGCGATTCGCCCCTAGTAATTATAAACACATTTTAGAAAGTACACCTCTAAACGTTTCTAAAGCTTCGCTATAATGGAGAATACCCCGGACCTAGTAATTCAACAAATCATCTCTACCAATGGCTTGGATCAAACCGGCAAAAATGCTAATGGTGAACAGTCGAATGTATCCAACGTGGAAAATGTCTTGGATGAGTCGCGTGCCAACACTTAGACTCCGACAGGCGCTAAGAAACCAATTCACAACAAAAATAAACAGGTAAACATTAATCTATGATCGAATTCAGCATAGTGAAAAACTATGCTGAACACTGGTTTTTCGATATTGTTTCCAAAAATATTCCTACACTTTTTCTTAAAAAGTAAAAATAACAAATGTTTAAATACCATGTGGTAAATCTACTGATGATGACCCAACTACATGGAGTCGTATAGATTTGGGGTCGAAACGACACTCTTCCATAAATCTTTATGTTATTTCTACTTTTATTTCAAAATAATTTACATAGGTAAAACTACAAATTTAAAAACAAAAATACTATTAAGCCTCGTAAAGGACAGATGATCATATTTTTGAATCGCATTTTGCCACTGATTAACTATCGTTATTAAATTGTGTTCTATGAAGTTGAGTGGAAATTGAAAAATAAATTTTACATTCAATAAAAACAACATAGAAGGCCAAAATAAAACAGGCGGGAAAAAATAAAATTCAAATCGGGCTCGAAGCTCGGGCTCGGCTCGGCATTATTGGCGAGCCCGAGCCTGGGCTCGGGCTCGCCAAGTGAATCCGGAATTTTGTCGAGCCCGAGCCTGGATGGGTCAGGCTCGAAGCTCGGGCTCGCCGAATTTTGCCGATCCCTACTTAAAAGTATGAAAGGCACAAGGACGTATGTCTTTGTATTGTCGTTGTTTTCTCGAAAGCAAAGGGAAGAAAGAAACTCTGCCTTAATGGTCAACCAGCTTGCGAAGAATATGGGAAATCTCCTTCTTGTCGTTATATGTAACTTACTCCATAAATAAAATTGTATGTTGAAATTTATGTCGTTTAAACTTCTTCATTTTATCCATATATAAACACACTTAAATAAAGAATCTTGTCTTACAACATTAACAAAAATTTCCTGCTGTTCAATAAAGATACGTTATTACCAATTTTCAATAAACTATTCAATAAAAGTTTAAGTCAAAAAATTAAGCCAATTGTTCATTATTACTGTTCAGTAATAATTAAAATATTTTGTCATCTTCTTCAATAATTATTTACAATACCATTAAAACAATGTCAGGTGTTTGTCAATATAATTTATCACTAAGGTTAAAACTTCATTCGTCAAAATTTATTTATCGTATAGTTCTATAGGTTAAAGCTACTATACCATGGGCGTCTAGCTCTAGAGCATTGTAGCGGCAGACCGTCTGGTTACCTGCGGCGACTGTTAAGTTGCGTTCAACTATGCGCCGTAATGCGGGTCTGGCCTCCTGACATAGGCTAATCTATATCAAAACATTTTCCCATAAAGCTATGTCGAATTCCTTTATCGGCGTTATTTCCTCCCACAAAGACACTCGGTGTCGGCGTGGGTGTTGTTATTGAGAGACGAGTGCACGAAACAAGCCCGTCTCTTGGTAATTTGGAATCTCGTTTAAAAATTTTCAATAAACTGACATACGATAGATCTTCAATAGAGGTGTCTATGATAATCAGGGCAAAAGAACGCCATCTGTCAGAGTGCTAAGCAGATGGTTATCAACGGCTTAACAAATCTAACCAAAAAATCAAAACCAAAAACAATACTCTATAGCATCTTTGGACCTCAGAGTTTAAACGGAGTATGCACGATTAACTTACGGTACACAAATCAGGAAATTCTTATATTTGTAAATATAATAAATGCAAAGTCACAAGACAAGAATCCCACTTTCATAAAGACTTTAAGAAAGGATGTCAAATATGTAAACACTATGATTATGGATTTATAAAAGGATATGGAAAGTATGTTCATGAAACGGTTAATCATAACAATTCAGAAAAGATAAACTGCAACAGTCAGAATCTCGTATACCAAAATTCTGCCAAAAATGTAATATTAGTTACGTTGGGGAAACCCGACAAACACTTAAAGCTAGATTCTCACAACACCTTCACTCAGTACGACATAAAACACTTGATACTTTTCTGGTAAATCATTTCAATAATGTCCATAGTTTAGAGGACATGAGAATAAAAGTCATACAAAAACTGCATGATAAGTGTCCAGATGCTACTAGGCTTCAAGCCGAAAACTTCTGGATTCATCAACTAGTAACTATATACCCATTTGGGTTTAAATGACAAAATTGATGGTTTTGAAGGATTCGCTAGTGATATTGCTACTAATATACCACGTAATCTCAAACATTACTTTTCAAATCCTATTCGCAAAATCGAAAAGAAAGCATATTAGAAGAAAAGAGAAAAATATAACACAATCCGGAAAACGTAAAAAATTCTCTTACCGAACTTCATACACAATTTCAAAAATGTCAAAAGAAGAATGTAGAAAATCTACGGAAAACTTTGGATATGTCATTTCAGGATATTATGTCAAAATTAGCCATCAGTATCCTATCCAAAATAAGACATCGTCAAAAATACAATAATGGTCAAAAATACAATAAAAGTATGAAAGGCACAAGCACGTATGTCTTTGTAAAAATGGCAAACTTGCATACTTTGTCATAGATTCGTCATTTGGTAGGTCAAATTTCGCCTCTATTTGTTTAGGTTGACGCTATGCGGCGCGACGCATTTACATTGACCTTTTCATTTGCGACAGACATGTGAATGTTACCCATGTATGAAACTGTTTTGCCAAGGCATTTTTGCCTACATAGCAATCCATAATTTGCTATGAAACGGCTGTCTGATGAACATGTTTATTTTGAAAACGAGAATTTCGTCCCAAAGAGGGCAAAAGAAGAAAATTTCTCAACCAAATGGAACTTTGAGGCGAAGGACTCCCATTCACCCAAGTTCCACCTTGATTCAGTACCAATCTATAAACAGGTCTATGTCTCCTTGCCGTGGGCTCCAAAGTATGCTCAAAAGTATGAAACTGTTTTGCCAAGGCATTTTTGCCCACATAGCAATCCATAATTTGCTATGAAACGGCTGTCTGATGAACATGTTTATTTTGAAAACGAGAATTTCGTCCCAAAGAGGGCAAAAGAAGAAAATTTCTCAACCAAATTGTCCTTTGAGGCAAATAACTCCCATTCACCCAAGTTCCACCTTGATTCAGTACCAATCTATAAACAGGTCTATGTCTCCTTGCCGTGGGCTCCAAAGTATGCTCAAAAGTATGAAACTGTTTTGCCAAGGCATTTTTGCCCACATAGCAATCTATAATTTGCTATGAAACGGCTGTCTCATGAACTTGTTTATTTTGAAAACGAGAATGTCGTCCCAAAGAGGGCAAAAGAAGAAAATTTCTCAACCAAATTGACCTTTGAGGCAAATAACTCCCATTCACCCAAGTTCCACCTTGATTCAGTACCAATCTATAAACAGGTCTATGTCTCCTTGCCGTGGGCTCCAAAGTATGCTCAAAAGTATGAAACTGTTTTGCCAAGGCATTTTTGCCCACATAGCAATCCATAATTTGCTATGAAATGACGCTAAAGTATGGCTCCATAAAAGGCGAGCAATTTGGCAAGATTGTTCAATTTGCATCTTATCTTTATTATGTCCTGTCCGCTCACCATCATCAAGAGTTGCATTACTGAATCCCAACCCGTTGAATCGGAGAACACCCAATTTGGGGGTTTTACTTTAATTTTTACGAACGCCAACAAATGCCAAAAGGGTACTCCCCTTTCAGGCGGTCTTTCTAGGGGACACCCTAAGTTTTTAAGAGAGGGCCAACACTTAGAGAAAATAATCAGACATATACTCAGACTGAGTGTATGTCTGTGAAAAATTTGTTAGACTGAGTGACTCAGTCTAACAAATTTTTGCGGCTTTAAAACCGAGCAGTAATGCATCGAAATTTTAGTTGGCAATTTCCGAGCTCAACCCTATACAAAGATATTTCTTCGCAATGTCAATGACGCAAGGATTAATTGTTATTTTTCTTATATTTCTTGAGCCAGGTAATAGTCTTATCGAATTTTATAGTTCGGACACGTTTATGCGGATCTCAGATTTCAAGCCAAATAAAGTATCTCAAAAATTTCTGGCATATTGAAATGGTCGGTTTAAATTCTCACCAAGTGCGCCAAAGAGGTGACGAGGGCGCCTAGCTCATATCTGACAATGATAAGCCCTTCAAATACGGTTTTATAGGGATTATCCATATTAGATTTGAGCTAAGCTCACTCGGGACTCCCTTTGGCGTACTTGGCGCAAATTCAAATTTGAATTTTGAGTACGGCCGAAATTTTTTTATATACTTTACTTTTTTTATAAATTTTAAATAAAGGTGAGAAACGTATATTAATTTGTGTCTACATTTTTTAATCAACCATAATGATTCAGGACTGTTACTGCGCTCCAAACGCGCAACTCAAGAGGTGAAACTTTTGCAGACAAATAACGTTGGAGCTATTGTGAGACTCCACAAAGCAGTTTTTCCCGAATATAAAGATACATCGGCCAGGGAATTCAATTCTGTGCTGCAATCACCGCATTTCGGATACGGTTATTTCTACGACGGAAAATTGGTTGGCGTCATAATTATACATATGAATGCGGAATCAGAATACGTCCAAAATCAAGAGTATATTGACATTTTTAAATTCGGGGTCCTTCCAGCACATCGAGGAATGGGCATAGGACAGAGACTGATGGACAAAGCAATTGGGAAACTCGAAGAGCTTGGATGCCATGAGCTTCTTGTAACTGTCATTGCAACCAATCCGGCGGTCAGATTTTACAGGAATAACGGATTTGAAGTATATCGATCATATGAAAACAACGGTTTGCTGAAGAGTGGCGCGACATATCGGGAACTTTTGATGAAGAAAAGCCTTCGTCGGCAGTAAGTATGGTCGTCAGCAGTTATTATATACTTTTGCTATTACCGTGTATTCTATCTATTTTACTCCTTGTTTGCATATATTTACATTTATATATACAGGGAGCGATGCCAATCAAACCTAGGTACCAAGGTAATTTGAATTGCCGCATTTTTACTTAGCCCTTATGAGAGGGCTAGCTCAAATCTGATATAGATAGCCACTCTTAAAATTCAATCCTAAAAGGAGTTATCAATATCAGATTTAAGCTAACCCCTACTAAGGGGGCTAAATGAAAATGCGCCAATTCAAATTATCTTGGTGCCTTGGTACCTTGTTGTGCCAAGGCGTTTGATTAGCATCGCTCCCATGTTGAAAAGAACTCTTTTTATTATTTAAGCCGGTTTGATGATATATAGTCCCACCACGGAGTGCCATGAGTCCTTCGTGATGGGTGGCATATCACGAGTGATTCAGGGCACTTCGTGGTGGGACTATTTGTCATCATATCGGCTTAAATAATAACAAGGGTTTTTTCGTTTTGGACCAACCTGTATTTAACATTTATATTTCGGAATTTATTGAATTTTCGGTCAAATAAACGGTATACTATCAGCGTCATAGTGGTAAAATGAATCTCATGGTTACATTCTCTTGCTTACAGATGGAAGTTTACAGCAGCAGAGCTTACATTCTCATACTTTCATTCTCATGCTTACAGAAGGCGAATGCGAATTTTGAATTTCAATTTTGAATTCGGATTCAACATATTCAAAAATCCCCGTATACCAATTTTCAGCTTCTCAGATGTATTGGAACGAAAAATCACATTTTTTAGCGAAAAAGTGGCTTTTTGGCATAAAATATTTAAAAAAGAAAAAGCAAATATGTCCGTCGCTGCCTTAAAAATTTTATAAAAAGTGAATTGGAATTTTTCCACCTTAAAAAACCTTGAAAATCGAAAAATGCATTTTGGCGCGAATTCAAATTTTCAAAAAATCATTTCATATTTTTGTGCACATCAGAAATTTCATGAGGGCCATTTTAAAAAAATCATGAAAAAAACGATTGAATCATGAGTTTGAAAGTGATATATAC
>JAKKPZ010000431.1:0-36248 GCA_022814885.1 Ditylenchus destructor | reverse complement strand
TTTGGGTCAAGACTAGGGCTGTGCATTCCTAACCTTTCCTAACCTTTCCTAACCCATGGAAAGGGGGAGGTTAAAAGGGGGATCCAAACCCCCGGGGGAAAAAGGTTAGGATCCTAACCCATGGTGAGGATCCTAACCTTTTGGGTTAGTATGCCGAATATTGTTGTAAATAGCTACTTATTGACAAATTTTGTATCACTTATACATATTTGACATTTCTGAGCGCGAATTCGACATTGTATTCGAAGTTTTCTGCACGTATTGACTATAATATGCTACAATATCATGAAGAAAAAAATTGCTGTTTTTAGCAGTTTTTTGTTTTTTTTTTCTGAGCCATTTTTTTACCTAACTTATGTGAAAATAGTATGCAAAGGATGTCCGTTTTTGAAAGTGGTCATTTTTCCTTAAAAAATGACATTTTTTATAAAAATTGGATTTCGGCTGTTTTTGGCTAAACCTTTTTTTAAAAGGAAAAAAGTATCAAAGTGATGCCCGTTTTTAAAAGTGGTCGCCAAAAAATACTTTTTAAAAAAAGGGATTTGGGGGACCTTTTTTTTTCTACCCCTTTTCTTACCTAACTTATGTGAAAATAGTATGAAAAATGCATTTAGTTTTTTCAAAATTCACATTTTTTGGCCCAAAAATGTTTTTTTAGTAAAACTGTGAAAATTTTTAAAAAAAAGACTTTTTTGGGCCAAAAAATGCGAATTTTGAAAAAACTAAATGCACTTTGCAACTATTTTCAATAAGTTGGTAAGAAAAGTGATCTCAAAAAATCGCGAGCCGTAAAAAAACAGCCGAAATCACTTTTTATTAAAAATGTCATTTTTAAGGAAAAATGACCACTTTTCAAAAACTAATGCACTTTCCCATACTATTTTCGCATAAGTTGGGTAAAAAAATGCGCTCAGAAAAATCATAAGCCGTAAAAAAACCCCCGAAAACCTCAATTTTCTACACTAATTATAGTTGTAGCATCCCATTGTCACTACTGTAAAAAAACGCGTAAAAAATGTTGAATTCGCGCTCAGCAGTTTAAAAAAATTTTTTAAGAGATACAAAATACGTCGATAAGTAGCTATTTACAACGATATTTACAAAAAGGTTAAAAGGATCCTAAAAAGGGGGTTAGGATCCTAACCTTGGGGTTAGGATCCTAACCCCCTTGTATTTAAAAGGTTAGGATTGAGGTTAGGAATGGGGCGGATAGGAAAGGTTAGGAAAGGTTAGGATTGCACAGCCCTAGTCAAGACTTTGTGGACAATACCCCTAAATGTATTCCTTGGGGGACAAACTGGGAATTTACTTTAAATGTTATGTGTGGTCCCAGTGACCTTTTGCTTGTGCTTGTACAAGCACAAGCACATTCCATCACTAAAAACAAAAAAATACTGTTTTGTTCCGCCCTTGTAAACTTTTTTCTTGTACTTATTTTAAAGACCTTTCTTTGAAATTTGTTTTGACAAATTTTCAAAATTGTTCCTGAATTTTTGTAGCAATGACGCCATTTCAAAGTAGCCACGTTTTCAATTTTACCAGAAAAATATCACGAGAAATTTGCTGCTTCCATATTTTCCCGTGCCGTTTGGCCCTGAAAAATGAAAACATAGAAAGAGGTAGCGCTTGCCAAGTCACGAGGTGGCCCTCTTGTCAAATGGTACACAACTGCGGACTATATTTGGAATAGCGAACTTGAAACAGTGATATTTTTCAAACTTTTTTCAAAGGGAATGTTTCAATAAATGTTTTTCCTGTGGTGAAACGGGCTAAAAAAATGTAACTCTGTAAGCAAAATACCGGAAAATAAAAATTTTAGATCAATGTAATTGGCAAATAAAACTTTCTCATAATTTTAAAAACAATAACGCAATTTTGAATATGAAATAACATTTTAAACATAACTGGAAAATTTTTTGAAAAATGGGAAAATTCCATATTTTCCCAATTGGCAAAACAGCATAACGGTTGGCTTGCCAAGTCACGTGGTCTGGTGCACCGGTTGAGTAGTGCACTCTTCAGTGCTATATTTGGAATAGAGGCATTCTTGATGGCAAAATATTTTTTTGCCTCTACGAGTGAAAGTTCAGTCATATGTCAAGTGACATCACTATAGTGATATGTGACGTAACCATTGTCATGTTAGGTAAACGCGGCGCTATGGAGGCAGCAGATACCTAGTACATTATACAAAAAAACATGTTTCAACTAAAAGCAATTTTGCAATTTTTTAATTAAAATGCTTGTTTTAAAAAAAATTTCATAAGTATTTTTTTTCATAAAAAGCTATACTATTTTGAAAAAGGGGCCTTCAGGCCCAAAAAAAATTAAAAATTTTCCTCCACAACTGAACTAAAAGTACTCATAAAACATGGGAGTCAAATATTGCAAGTGAATTGCTCGTGAGAGAAATTGTTTGCAAAACTTTTAAATAACTTGAGTTTCAGCTATTCTACTATCATTTATCACCTTTGGTTTTCCCCATTATCAATAGACCACCCAGAAACTAATTATCTTGTGCGCAATTATGTGTAACTTTCTTGAATGGAAAACAAATGGTTCAGTTGTTTATTATTTTTAAGTCATTTTGCAAATTTTTCCCATATTGTCATTTTCAAAAGTGAATACTTAGCGTTTTTTTTATGTTCGTAAGCTTTTCCGTGCGATTTTTCATCTGTGGAGCTAAACACATTATATTCAGGGCAAATAATTTTATTCAATGCAAAAAAATGGTTTAAAAATAGCGACATTGGTGGCATTCGAAAATATAATTTAAAAACTACAAATGATCACCATAACACAAAAATATGAAAAAGTAACTAAAAACAGATTCTGTTGTTATTTCTCGTATCATATATATATTCTAGAAAATGGCAGTGTTTCTCCTGACAGAATATTATTCCTCATGGGCGTTGGAACATGGCTCGCTTCTACGCCATTGCCACCATTTATTATTGGATTGGTTATTGGTGTTCCATCTGTGATTTTATATTTAATCGAAGCCATTATTTTAATAAAACATTGGACCGAATTCAATTCTTCTTTCTTTCGCCTTTTCTTAGTGCGTTTCACTTTGGTAAGTAATTATTTGAAGATATTTCGCTCTATAGCGATTTTTGATATAAACCTATTTAAGAGACATTTAAGAAGATGGAGAGGAAGGGGAAATCCATTTTACAAAAAAGAAGTTGGTTAGAAATGTTAGTATGCAAGAATAAGTGAACGATAAATGAGTAATCAATACCCCTTTCTCAAGGCGGGATTCAATAGATACTGGACATGCTCTAGGTACGTATACCTCATACAATAGCTCTAATAAGTTAGGCCCGGACAATTTATCAGACTTTTAATTTAAAAAGTGAATTCAAATTTCTTAGTCCGTTTCACCTTGGTAAGTAATTATTTGACCAATCAATGATCCTTTCTAAAGGCGGTTTAAACACTTTTTAACAAAAAATGTTTTTGGTCGATTTAGCTATGCATAATGGCGATTTTTATGATCCCAATTGTTTCCAGAGACCTTTTTAGGACATTTTTTGCTTTTTATACTATAGATTTGGTGCAAGCAGACATTTTTTATGAAAAATAAATGAAAAAAAATGTAACATATAAGTATCCTGTAATATCCACTCCACCTAATCCGCAATATCTGTGGGTTTGTCTCCAAAAACCTAACTTTCTCAGCGTTACGCCTTTCGGGGTGTGTGATATGTAATTTTGCTCATCGGCAAGAACAGATTTCCAGGAATTTTGACCGCCTTTTTTTTTTTTTGGCCCAAAAACGGCCATTTTTTGCCAAAAAGTGATCATTTTTGGCAAATGATCACATAGCTAAGAATAGGCCCAAATTTTGTGTTTATATAGTAAATCGACCTCGCTGAGTTCGAATCCGGGTCAGAATTTACCCCGGAACCTTCCAGAACGTTCTAGAATCCTTCATGATGTAGGTCCCATACCCGCGGCGGAGCAGCGGAGCTCCCTTTCTCGTAAATATAATTATTTACTGCTTTTACAATCATAAGATTATATTTTCAGAATTTTCTCAATTATATTTGCTCATATAGGGGAGCAAGATTTGGTCGTGTTGGATTATTCTACGAATTCTTTCAATCATCGCCCTCTTTATTTCTCGCGATATGGTTCATTTTTTTTTACTACGTTTTTTATGCCGAGAATTTAAAAAACGATGTTTATTTAATCAATCGGCTCACCTCAATTTTGTTCCCTTTACATTACATCAAGGTATCATTCCTTTTTTCAAGTGGAAGTATGCAATCGCTCAATCATCTTTAGATTTGGAAACATTTGCTACCTTTGTCTGTCATGGTTATCGTCCTGGTTCCACTTCCTTTTACTGCACCAATGTTAACTTACGGTTTCTCTGTTAGATTGCAAGCGGATAATTATACTTTTACATTGGCACCGAATAACGAACCGAATGTACGTTTAAATTTCTGTTTAGCTGAATCATAAAAGTTTTTTAAAATTTTTTTTAAGAATTCTGCGTATTAGGATGAGATGGAAATGCAAATTCGTTATGCTAAGATTTCAAGTTTTACTTATGCAAATTATAATAAACCGGCTATAATAATTCAGCTCAAATTAATATCCAAAAAATTTTTAATTTTTAAAAAGGCATGATTTCAGCAGCTGGAACCATCGCTTGTGTCCGCGGTTTCGCCATAATTTTCTGTGTAATCTGCGGAGCTTTGAATATCGCTACACTCATAGTGTACAATTTGAAGGGTCAGTTTTAAAATACATTACTCACATTTTATTCAAATGCTTTTTTGCATATAATTTTCTACCCACTCGATTATAATGTAAATTTAACAAATTTTTTTTCGAATTTAAATGATTTGTAAAAAAAAATTTTTTTTATTAAAAGGTCAAAATAAAATTTATTATAGATAATGATGCTAATCGATCGGACTAATGGCAGCAAAAGATTGAATCAAAGCTTACCAATTATGCGCTCATAACTATCCTTGGACACCTTCTCATGGCTCTTTATAGGGAAAAAGCAATAGTATAAAAAAGCCGAATACTTCTAGCTGATTATTTCTTTTTAATTTAAATTGCAATTTTTTTCTGCTGCATATTCCGTGTCGGCTGGGACTTTTTTTTTTCTCGCCACTTTAAATCAGTTGCCATGGATCAGCGATTTCAGCACGATCGTGGCCCCATCTTGGTTATTTTTGGGGGGCTTCAAATACAATCAGAGAACTGGTGACAAAGGAACTGAGACTACAAGAATGGCCTCTGATAGGTCAAATGCTGAAAAAAAGCAAACGGAAAATAACGGTTGTTACTGTTTCCAGTTCCAGAAGCGGGAATACTTAATGGATAAAGGTCTATTTGGGTTTTTTTTTCCCTTGATTGTTATAGGGGCCCCATCCCATTCAGCAGATCGCCAGTTGGGTAAATAGGAGGCCTAAAATATCGTTACTTATTCGGTCCCCTTTTTCCCCCACGGTGCGACAAATTGCCGCAAAAATTACAAATTCATATCCCCTTTTTTTTTGCGGAATTTCGCCGAGATTCTTGTACTACAGGGGTTTTCGGACACGGGGAGTCCGAATTTGACCTTATTTTTAGACTTTTTATAGACAAATTTAGACTAAAACTTAGACGAGAACCAATTTTTGTGCAAAAAAACATGAAATACATCATATATGGCTAATTTTTTGCGGGGAATCCGAATTTTTAGTTTATTTTAGACTAAATATGAATTTTTTTACTGTCTATAAAAATTTGTCTAAAAATGTCTATATTTAGTCTAAAATAAACTACAAATTCGGATTCCCCGCAAAAAATTAGCCATATATGATGTATCATGGGCAATTATAGACAAATTTAGACAAATATAGAACAATTTTGTCTAAATTTGTCTATAAAAAGTCTAAAAATGAGGTCAAATTCGGATTCTCCGTGGTCGAAAACCCCTGAATCTCAAAAATCTCGGCCAAATAACGCCGAAAAAAAAAAGATATGAATTTCTGAATTTTGAAAACTCAAAAAAATAAAAATCTAAATTTTGTCCATAATTATTCTAAAATTGTCTTAAAAAAACTCAAATTCGGATTCCCCGCAAAAAACTAGCCATATATGATGTATTTCATGTTTTTTTTGCACAAAAATTGGTTCTCGTCTAAGTTTTAGTCTAAATTTTTTTATAAAAAGTCTAAAAATGAGGTCAAATTTTTGGGTTCTCCGTGTCCGAAAACCCCTATAGTACAAGAATCTCGGCGAAATTCCGCGAAAAAAAAGGAGATATGAATTTGTAACTTTTTTGCGGCAATTTGTCGCACCGTGCCCAATGACCGATTGGCGAGTTTAATAAATATTTTTCATGTGAAATCTTACACATTTTTTCTGTTTATAATGTGCTTATCCTGTAAAGTGAATGAATCCACACATCTGAACCGAATTGTTGAGGCCAAAAATAGGGTTTAAAGCACTGTCGAAGTCGAGTAACAGAAAAATGTAGTTTTGGTTCCACTTGGGTCCGACCGCTCAGAGTGGTGCGAGCTTGAACTCGCATTTAAATTTGTATTGCAAAATCCATTCCGGGGGAAAGCTGAATAATCGGATAAATGAGGAACGATTCTACGATGGTCGACTGTACTACAGCAATCCCCCCGCCAAAGCCGACCTCGAATTCGAAATCAGAGGAGTCGTAAATCCGTAGCGATTGCTCGCAATGTTTGTCAACAAAAACTGCCTTGTCTTCAGCACCAAAAAAAAACTGTGGGCTTCGCCGACGCAAAATGGACCAATAAGGACATACGCACTTATTACCCAGTGTATAAATTTTTACCTTACATAGATTTGCTTTCAACTTGGAGTAAGATTAATTATAAATGTCTTGATGTATTTCGAATTTGAAAGCTCTTCCGAAAGTATTGTATTGAGAACTAACAGAATTGGATGATTAACTCACGACAGTCTACCAAACTTGTTTATATCGTATAACTATACATTCCAAGTCACCATAAAATACATTTAATACATTTTAGGTTGTATTGGATTTTAAAATGGCGGTAAAAATTTTTATGTACAGTCAGCGTTCAATTGTTAAAGGGGAATTTTTTATTTTCTTTGTAACAGGTGAATGAGAATTCCCCCAAAAGTCAATGCGACCATTTGTTCTCTGGTAATTCCGTCGATTTGTGAAAAAAACCCTTTTGTAGCGGGGGGAAAAGATAAATGGATTTTTTTTAAGCGAACCATAGCAACCGTTTGCTTTTTTCTTCACAAATCTTCAGACATTTCTGCACAAGCACTTCTGGCACAATTATTCTTCTTGTATTGAATGTTTAAGTCTCAAGGAATACATCAAATATTTAGACCTCGAATTTGATATCGCTACTGCAGTCTTTCACGTGACAACGATATTCTTCACATTTAATCGAATTTATTGCTCGAAATTTGACAAAACAATCTATGAAGCTCTTGTCAAATTTCGAGCAATAAATGAGATAAACAAGCAATAAATCTACAATATTAGACCATATTTCGAATTCGTTTTTCAAATGTGTTTGTGTGCAATGCCAGGGCCAGACCATAGTATTCAGCTAATAATGCACTCGGAAGTATTTATAATTCGGCGTCTTGTTGGTAATAATTGGAGCCTGTGGGATATTAAGAAGGATGTGGTAACTATGAATATTCAAAATTATTAAACGTGAAAAACCCTAAACGTTTTTACATAAATTTATTTTAAGTTTTGCAGAAATTACGAACCTTACATTCCACTGTGGTTAGGTCAAGGGTCGATATCTCACGTATTTCAATGCACGTTGACTGCGTTATTCCTAACTCTTGAAGAATGCCTTGCATTAACCTTTTCAATATAACTCTTTTCAATATAACTCTCGTATCCTTATAATAAGTCAGTGACGTCCGTCCCTCCGTGCGTCCGCCGGATGTTTATTCAAATTTAAAATTCCCCCTTTGGGGGATTTTGTATTTTTGGTGTCCGAAACGGTTTCATTTGGGAGTGCATTCTATATTTTAGGGTAACTTTTAGCGGGGAAGCCGAATTTGAGGTCAAAATTTAGCTAAAATGTAGACAAATTTAGACTAAATATAGACTAAATGTACATAAAGTTTCGGTTTCCAATGCTTATTTTTCGTGTCCGAAACGGTTTCAGGAGGGACTGCATTTTATCCAGTGCTTATTTTTCGTGTCCGAAACGGTTTCAGGAGGGACTGCATTTTATCCAGTGCTTTTTTTCCTGAGCCAAACTCAGACTGAGCCAAACTTAGACTGAGCCAAATTTAGACTGAGCCAAACTCAGACTGAGCCCAGTGCTTATTTTTCGTGTCCGAAACGGTTTCAGGAGGGACTGCATTTTATCCAGTGCTTATTTTTCGTGTCCGAAACGGTTTCAGGAGGGACTGCATTTTATCCAGTGCTTATTTTTCCTGAGCCAAACTTAGACTGAGCCAAATTTAGACTGAGCCAAACTCAGACTGAGCCCAATGCTTATTTTTCGTGTCCGAAACGGTTTCAGGAGGGACTGCATTTTATCCAGTGCTTATTTTTCCTGAGCCAAACTTAGACTGAGCCACATTGTTCGACATCGGGGACAAATCCGACAACGGATTCGAATTCCCCGACCCCGAAAACCCCGGGTGCCAAACATTTCGTGCCTAAAATTGCAAAAAACACACACAAACTACAAAATTTGTAGCCTGTAGCCAAAAATATTGGACAAATACCTGCACGTCGGCGTTTCTTGTATCAAAAAGCGTGACGGCCAATTTCAGCCAAAAATCAAATCTCCTCTTATGAAAGATTTTTTTTGCCAGGAAGCAAGTTGAAGTGTTGCCCGATCATACCTGGGGGGTGAAATATTCGTCCGTACGATTATTATTTTTATTTTGGGCTTCAAAGTTGGTACACTTTGCGTTTTTCAGTGTTAAATGGGTCAACTTTGAGACCCGATTTAGAAATAATAATCGTACGGACGAATATTTCACTTGTCCAGTCTGATCGAGAAACACCTCAAATTTTACTATTTCAAAAAAAATCTTGGACAAGAGTAAATTTGGGCCCATTACGACATTTTTTAGATTTTTTTGCCCAAAAATACCCATTTTTGTGTATTTTGCTGAAAAAGAGAAGTAGTACGTCTGAAATCGACTAGGATTTTTAGTAGATACCCTATTTCGGGTACGGGGAATCCGAATTTGACCTCAGATCGGGGGTGGTCCCGCCACGAAAGTTGGGAAAATTGCGTTTTTTTGGCTTTTTGGGGGGCGAAATTTGTCACAAAATGGTGCAAGAAAATTAGTATTGATGGTATTTCATTTTGCAGTTGCAATTTTTAATCAATTGTGGTCCGGTAAACAAGGATTTGTGGTTTTTTTTAAAAAAAATTCGGTTTTTTCGCGAGAAAAAAATTGATTGACGGACGTGGGGTTCGAACTTGAGAAAAAAAAAATCGTCCGAAAATGGCCATTTTTGACGTGATATGAAAAAACTAATTGCAGATTCGGAATCAGCGCATCGAATTACCCCTAAAAACACTCACTGCAGAAAAATTTTCCACGTTTTAAAAAAAATCGTTTTTTTTAAAAAATCCATGTGGTACCCCCTATGGTGAAAAAGGCCCAAAAAAAACGAATTTTTTTTGAATGTCAAAAAAAATGTTTTTCCCAAAAACCCGATTTTCACAACTTTCGTGGCGGGACCAGGCAAAATCTGAGCCCGGATTTGAACTCCCCGGGGTCGATTTAGGGGGGTAGGTCGGATTTCCCGGACAAAAACAGGCCTGTCACACTTTTTGAT
Organism: Ditylenchus destructor; assembly: GCA_022814885.1. Lineage (NCBI taxonomy): Eukaryota > Metazoa > Nematoda > Chromadorea > Rhabditida > Anguinidae > Ditylenchus > Ditylenchus destructor. Next base: position 26,449 of record JAKKPZ010000431.1, on the reverse strand, counting down.
ACAAAACCAGGCAAAAAACGCCGACGTGCCTGACATTGGAGTGCAAACTTTGCAACAACTGCATGAAATACGTCATTAAACAAAAACATTCATTGGGAAATAATAGATTGCAGATTGATAAGGGTTTGGTACGTCAAAACCAAGGCGCGATTATACTTTGTATTTGTATTCTGAATAATACATTTGGTGCTTAAAATTTTTCTGCATATAAGGAATTAAAATTTTACATTCAATGCAAACCACCGAAAATTATGTTCCTGTTCCAGGAACGATGCAATATTTTGCTCTAACTGTCATTGGAATTTCAAATATTTTCGCCTTTGCGGAATTAGGTCGAGATCTGGAATATGAAAATCTCAGGGCGAAAAGGGGGATTGATCATCCGAATATTGTTTGGAAACAATTTCATGACTCCGGCGATATTTTTGGCCTTATCGCGCAAAATTCCACTTGGAGCGTTCTGGATGGATCAGAGTATTCTGTATTTGTAAATAAGAGCGAAAATCGGATTGATGACGTTAGAATCATTCCTCTTTCGCCCAAGGGTGCTAAAAAGGCCACAGAAGTGCCCAATAACACGACATACGACGACAGTTTTGCAAGAACGAAAATTTTTCCCTTGGCTGCCGCTGCGTACAGTGACAATCCAGAAGTTTGCTTGAACAATTCCTTCGTCAATGCAACGGTTGGAAAATTTAGTTGTTCACATTTTCGAATGTTTATAAGTTTGTGACCTTAAAACGCTTTGGTCGGGTAGAACGCAATTGGAACATTCAGATATCTCCAATTGGCGAATGTCTTTTCTTTGCCTAAATTCTCCTAAATGGTGGAATTAGTCGCTCGCCAACATTTTCTTCTTTTACATTTTTTGAGGCTTTTACCAAAATTTGTCGACTTTTTGTGAAAATAGTAATAAATTTACATAAAATTAGCAAAAATTTAGTGAAAAATCTTTAAAGTTCAAATTGGCGGCAAACATTTTGGGCAGCATCTCAAATAAGAATTACTCGATAACTGTAGTAGTATTGAACGAAAGCCCGGGCATATGCATTACAATTAACAGAGCAACGAATTTCATCGTTGCTCTGTTAAAAAGTTAAGGGATAAGTTAAGTTATCATAGCCTGTTAGATTAGAACACTTTTAAATGAATTACACTTGAATTTTTGGGATACTGGCAAGATTTCACGAATAGACCATACTTACTATAGCGCAGTCTCGCCAATGTCTGTATGTCTGTATGGATGCCCGTTTTTATGGGGGAAAATACAGACGTTAGCCAGAGGCGAGTGAGGGCGCGTTGGAAAGCTGGGGCCGAGTTAGGAACGGGAAAATTGTTTTTAGGTTCGCGAGATTGGGGATTTTGAAATTTGCATATATGCAAATGTGCCAAGGTGACATGACATGGGCCTATGTCATGTAACCTGAAAATTATTTTATGGTAAGGGGAAGTTGGGACTCAGGAAAAGTGGTTGGGTTTGGGGGAGTTCCTGGGGGAAATGTTAATAGTTTTTTCCTTGGATTGAAGTTTTTTGATATTATGAGTCATGGTTGGCGGGTCACGTGACCTAAAATTTTTTATGGTAAGGGGAGGTTGGGACTCAGAAAAAGTGGTTCGATTTGGGGCAGTTCCTGGGGGAAAAGTTAGTAGTTTTTTCTTGGGCATGGATTTTTTGGAATTTATGAGTCATGGTTGGCGGGTCACGTGACCTAAAATTTTTTATGGTAAGGGAGGGTTGATACTCAGGAAATGTTGTTCAGTTTGGGGCAGTTGCTGGGGCCAATATTGTTGGATTTTTTCTGGGATTGAGGTTTTTAAATTTATGAGTCATGGATTGTTTTGGCGGGAGATTTGAATGGGGTTTTTTGGATTTTCGTGTTTTTGTTGTTATTTAGCGGGGATTTTTTGTTCCCGAGGGTTTTCGGGTACGGGGAATATGAATTTGGCGTTAGTTTTGGCATTCGGTTGGGGGGTTTTGACGTTCTGCCTATTTTGTTTTTGGGTATTGTGCGGCGGAATTTTTTGTTTGTTGTTTAATTGTTTTGAAAAGGCTTAATTAATATTATTAATTAAGCCTTTTCAAAGAATATATATTTTGAATTGAATTGTTTTTGTAAGTGTGGCGTTTTGTAGGCTGGGCTTGGGCAAAATTTTGGGTATTTAAGGAGTGGATATTAATCATTCTTTACCAAGCTCTGCGAGGTAAAAAATTGCTGTTGTTATTTTCTGATTCTAAAATTCGTTATCTTTGCATAATTTTCGGTGATTGGTTGTGCCGGCAAAACTTTCTTCGGTGTCAAGGTTTGAGAGGGAGTTATATTTTTTTTTGGAATTATGAGTTCTTCTGAGAGTGATGTTGGAGAAGTCATAAAAGGTAGACCATTCCCGTTAGGTCCCGAAATGGGCGAAGGATCAGGGGTAGGTAAAATTGAAGAAACTGTTACTGACCCAGCATCTCCGATAGGGAAAGTTGGTCGTAAACGTAAGAGGGGCCGGGAGGAAATTATTTCTGATGAGATTATAGAAAAAATGCCCAATCGTATTCGAAAATTATATGATCGGAAATTAGCAAATAAGGCAAATAAAAAGGAAGTTTTTGATTTTAACAAATGGATTAGTAATGAACGACGCAAAATTAAAAGAAAAAATGAGGAATATAAACAAAAAGAAAATTTAGCTAAGAAGGTATATATGAAAGCGAAACGTAGGAATGAGTCATATAGGCAAAATGAAAAAATTAAAGATATTTCTAGGATACGTTCTAAACGTGAGAATAAGGAATATAGGAAACAGGGAGATGTAAGCCACCAAAAATATCTTAGAGATAAGCGTGCTAATAAAGAATATAGGGAAAAGGAAAAAGATAAAGATCGTTTGTCAAAAAGTTTAAAGCGATCGATTTCCTTAGATTCTGAACCTATTTTACGTACAATAGATAAAAGTCCCAGATGTTTAATTCATGTTAACAAAATAATTCCAAGGGTCCCATTTTTCGCTCTTCAGCATTTTTTAAGATCTAAGATAGAGTTTATGACCGGACTTCCGTTTAATAGATCAGATCGTAGATGGAATTGTTCTTTAAAAGTTCTCAAAAATGATTTTGGATTTTCTCAGGAATTTGAAGAAATTATTTACGGGGAATGTACTGTTAATACCGACCCAGATTGTTTTATTTCAGAAGTTTTTGACCGATTAGAGGTGGATAAAATAATTGATTTGTTATTTTTGACTACAAAAAACTGGAAACCATATAAATTTAATATGTATAAACATCCATCCTGGGAAAAAGAAATTGAACTCATTCAGAAATTTAATTTAAATTGTCTGAAAAAGGAAGAAAATAAATATATTCCGTTTTTTTTATTTTCGAAACATTGCGCAAATAATGAGTTTAAAATGTTGTAGATTACTACATCTTGATGATAGTATAGGGGATGACGAAAATGTTGAAGAGGGGGAATATGATATTGAATATGACAAAAATTTGAAAGAATTAGAAGATTTATTATTTCATTTTTGTCAAAAAAGGAATTTTCGTTTTGAACCAGAAAGTGATGCTTATCGCAACCATGAAAGGATTGCAACAATCATAGATGGTTCATTAGTTAGCCCAATAACGGATAAAGATGACATTATGCTTATTAATGAGTTCAATAAGTTAGGATTAGTAAAAGAGAACTTTCCAATGTGGGGTCGGCAAGAATTTCCCCCGGAACATTCATGGGATAGTTTTAAGGAAAAAGCTTTAATAGAATATTCTGATAAAAAATTATGGAATTTAGAATCCATAATGAATGAGGGGGATTATTTGTCGACTTTAGCCAGTTATAAAAGATCCTGTACTTTTGCAGAACGTCGTGGATTGCCCCATCCATGTTTAGATGATCCCCGTTTACACTGTGATATGTATGGGGTTTCAAGGGACTATGATTTAAAAGATCATTACCCAAATCTTTATAAAAAATATAAAGTGGATTTAAAATTCGAACCACTGACTTTGGATCAAAAAAAGGCCTTACATTTTGAATGGAAAAGTGCAAATAAAAAGCACGCAAAAACTAAAAAAGATTGGGAAATTACTAAATTTGGCCGTCATTCTCCAGAAAGTTGGGTTAGTTCCACAGACTATACTAGCTCTTCTGCCTATGATTCCCCAGATGAAAAAGTAAAAAATATTATATCAAAATCTGTATTAACAGAAGATTTTAGTGAATATTTTGTATATAGTTCTTCTTCTGAATCTTCTGAAGGAGAAGTAGAAGAAGAAGAAACAGAAGAAAACCCCGACTATTGAACTCATCAATAAGCAAATATATTTTTATTTTATTTTATGTATTTACGGAAAAAATAGAAAATCCAAAAAAAATGACAAAATAAAAAACCCAAAAATAATCTCAAAATCTGAATGTATATAATAATTTGTTTAATGTATTAATTTTGGCTTTAAACACCTAAAGCGAGGAAGGGTGATAAAAAAGGCCAAAAAAATGGCGCGTGGAGAGTCCGTGTCCAGTCCGGCTAAGGGTTTTACCCAGCCCACGCAAATCGCCTTGGAATCGGTTAGGTATGCCAGGTAATTTAGATAAAACTCCCCTATAGACCTATGGAGGGTACAGGGGAGTTCGGTGGGAGATGCATTATGGGCCAGCAGTCTACAGGTTCCCTCTGCTGTATAACAGAGGTGTTGGGTGTTCTGGGGTTGACATCTGGAAAATACCACTGGGTAATGTGGTAAGCCCCAAAAAATTTTGTAAGTTGATACTGTATTAAAAATTGTAAGTCGTTAATTGGTATTATTTTTCATATATGATCCACTTTGGAAAGATCCCTATGAAACAAGGTTGGTTACATTTTTTATTTGTGAAAAGTATAACTAAGAATAAGATATTTTAACAGCAGGCCCACGATAGCCTGCACACTGATTCACACTGCGGCGCCGTAGGCGCCGCGACCCCGCTAGTAGATACCACAAAATCATGAAATTTGTGGCTCAAAAAACAGGAAATCAACTAATTTCGGGGTAAAAATATTTGAATCACTTAACAGTATTTAGTTGTATCGGATTGTGAACATTACCTGTGACACGCGTGGCAAGAACGATATTTGTGCTGGATTCACTGCCGTATCCCACAACGACAGTGCTATTATTCTTTCTTTCAGGTATTTCTTAAATTAATATATACAGCTGTGTATATAACTGTCCAGATAACACTGTCATTGATATCTTGACAGTTCGTTATGGGACTGGTCAAAGCCGTCCGGACTACCAAGTTTACGGATCATCAAAAAATTAACCTTCTTCCTAATATCAAACTATTTTTTTCACTTTTTTACAATTAATACATCCTTGTCAAAAAATTTGAACTTAAAATATTAATGAACATCGCATAGTTTTAAATTACTGGGGATAGTCTTACACATTAAACCTATTCTCTCATTATGTGTGCCGCCCATGGTTGCAGAAAACTTCAACGGCCTTGTGGGCCATTGAAGGAGTTTTATTGCAGGCAAATCCGGTTGGGACTACCGATTATTTGAAATTTCTAGAAAAAAATTGAAAAGGTAGGCTTACGTTTCAGCGATAGCGTGTAAAAACGTATATCTACGTCTCTACCCTACGAATACGATGGGTTGTTATTCATTAAATTTTAATACCGTGTGGTCCAAAAGTTCCCGTACACCAAATTCAACTTTATTAAAATTTTTGAAACCAGTTCTAATCGGCACCATCAGGGCCCTGCGGTCATATGTGTAAATCCGGTAATTACCGGGGGTCTAGCTTTTGGAACAAGCACCCCTAAGAATGCCTCAAAAATAAGTTGACAAAAAAACAAAAGGGTCCCCCCTTTTGTTTTTGAAAAGTACCGGGGGTTCAAAAATTCTCACCGCAGGGCACTGGGCACCATGCTAAGTATCATTACTGGAAAGCCCATTTTGTCTACTTTCATTTGGTATATAACTTTGATATATCACCTCACAAAATACTGGAAATTTCACACTAAGTTTGCGACCACCTTTTCGACCACCGTTTGCAATGGTATTTTTCGTATTTGGTCAAAATGTTGTCTACGATTTTTACGCGCTTGATAAAATCGGCTTTAGTAGTCTTATTGTACGGTTTGAGGCCAACAAAACACTTTTTACATAATAGTTTTTCGTTTGCATATTGGCGAGATATGAGCATTTTTACGCACTACACTTTCAAAAATTTCAGACGATTTGCGAACGTTTCATAGGAGGTGGTTGCAAACTTAGTGTGAAATTTCCAATATTTTGTGAGATGATATATCAAAGTTATGTACCAAATGAAAGCAGACAGAATGGGCTTTCGAATAACAGCAAACAAACATGGGTGATGATTCATTTTAAGTAAAAAGAATAAAATTTCGTAAGTGTACGGGAACTTTTGGACCACAGGGTAAATATTGGTTTGGCCGGAAATTATTGTCGGTGTTTTCAAAGTCAATTTTTATTAATCTAAAGCAGTGTTTTTCTTGAGTGTTACATACCATTCGGTAGCACATTCATTCCTCTTTCATACCTTATATAGCATGATTTACCATTACATGTAACCATTACTTTATGATAGTTCTAAGGAAGCACATGCAAAAATTGATTTTTGGTTATTTTTAGCAACTTTCATGGATAATTTTTTTTATCTTTTGGCACTATTCTAAAACGTGGCATTGCGGCATTTGTAGGCAAGGTCTAGCTCTACAACATACTTTTTACAGAATAACTTTTGCGTCGAAATTCTGCGAGATATGATCGCTTAAAGTTGGGACATAAACCGAAAAATTCGGAAAAATCGAAATTTTCCATTTTTCGAGCGACGTCATTTCTTAAAATGGTCATATCTCTGCAGCCATCAAACGAAAAAATATTCTGTAAAAGGTAAGTATTAGAGCTGATATTGCTCTACAATATTGCACAATTGGAAATAGAATACCTAAGTTTTTTGCATACAAAAGATATAAAAATAGCTCAAAAATTGGTGATTTTGAAATTTTTCATGGAATCACAAATAGCTAACAATTTTTTACAAAGCTAAAATATAATTTAAGTATGGTTGCATGGAGAAAACCCTTGGCTATTAAACAGTATATAACACTCATAGGCACTCTAGCGTTACGTGAGAAAAAAATTATATTTAAAAACACCGACACGAATTTCCGGCCAAACCAATAATAACACATTGTATTCGTAGGGTAGAGACGTAGATACACGTTTTCCCAGCTTTCAACGAAGAGATGCTTGATAAATATATGAATATTCTTTTTTCGGCATTATGTTTTTACACGCTATCGCTGAAACGTAAGCCTACCTTTTCAATTTTTTTCTAGAAATTTCAAATAATCGGTAGTCCCAACCGGATTTGCCTGGATAAAACTCCTTCAAAGACTTCAATGGCTCACAAGGCCGTTGAAGTTTTCTGCAACCATGGTGTACAACAATGGAGGAAATGGTCAGCTCACCTATTGGAGGCAAAGTCGGAGCCTATTACGTGAATGCGTTCAACAAATTGTGGATAAATAGTTCCATGGGCTCAGATTTGTTGGACTTAAAGGACACTTTTCCGGATTATGAACTATGGGTAAGGTTGGTTGCAATACAGAAAGAAATATATTGGGGGAGAGGTTTTGTAAGAGTTGCAAATTTTTGTTGATTTTTGCATTAAAGAAGAACAGAAATTATTTGACAAAATATATCCCTTAGAAAAATAGCGCATATGAAATCAATATCTTCTCAAAATTCATAAAGCAGGATAATTGAAGTTTGCAAATTTATGCTCCTTGGAGTCACCATGCAGTTATCTAAATCTTTCGTTATTTTGGGGCTTATGGTAATGACTCTAATAAGACCCAACACATGATGTCACGCAACTCAAACTGTTTCCAGTGAATATTTTTAATCACAAGATTTTTGGGCTCACTAAAACAAATCTTAGTTTTTGACTTACGGAACATACCAAAAGTCCTTTCTTCACCAATTCAAATTTTGAATTCGAAGAAGGCGGGAAGGAGCGAGAGAGGAAAAAGAGAGATAAGATCTTTGGTGTCTTTGGGAAAAGATAGAGAAAATGACGAAATAGTGTGTGTCAATATTCTATTTTGAAGTTAATTTGGGACAAAATTCGCGTTGTGACCACATGGCGGGAAAAGCTATGAATGGTAAAAAGGACTTTTAGTTTTCCCATAGGCAGTAGTTGTATCACTTTGTTCGTTGTACTTTTCAGATTACTGGCCATTCATTGGGCGGATCTCTAGCCACATTAGCGGCAGCTCATGTGGTAAATGATAGACGCTACTGCTCAACGCCGCTAAAATTGTTCACGTTGGGAGAGCCGAGAACTGGTGACAAGGATTTCGCGCAGGCCATATATGAAACGGTGATTTAACTTAAAATCAAATTATAAATAAAACAGCAACACTTTTTCAGTTTCCCCCAAACAGTACATATCGAATAACGCACTCGAGAGATCCAGTTGTACATTTGCCATCTTCGTCCTACCGGAATTACACCCACAACATAGCGGAGGTTCGTTTTGTAATAATGAAAAAATAAAATGGTAATGAAAAATGAACACAATATTAAAATTTAAAAAAATAACACAAAATTAGCCAATTATTACCTGTAACGAGTGACATTCCTGACGCGGTTAGCGGGTTGAATTCCTAAATATGCTAAGCCAAAATTGGAGCCAGTTTGAAAATAGCTTATTTCTGGATGATCCCACAGCGAATTAAAAATCGGATGAGAGAAATAATTTTAATCAGGTCATGTTCAGGTGTGGTATCACAATAGCATGGCCAAGAATACAAACTACACAGCCATATGCGCAAACGATGGAGAGAGTAAAAATTGTAGCGGACAAATTCGTTACGTATTTTCTGTAAATGATCACATCAAATACTTTGGTCAAAGAGTTTCGTCCTTCGGAATCGACGGATGTGGGAACAAGAAGAAGAACTGATTGAATCTTGAGATAAAACCAAAACTATTGTTAAAATAAATTAACAAGATTTAGAAATAAAACTATTTTAACAACAAACTAGAAAGGCGCCTAGGGCTACCCGCGGGTCTTCAGACTCATTGATTTTCCTTCAGGTGCGTTTCGGAATCCATGGACCTATCCGTTGTGAGACCCAACCAATATTTGGGTTTCACGACGAGAAATATTGTGTGTAAAATTCAAAATTTGGCGTCTAACTGTCTGCTGAAGCTGTCTCGGCTAATACTCCCTCGCCAAACACTAAATATGAAAAAATGTTGGTCGGCATGCTTCAGTCAAGGTGCAACATTGATTGCCTCGAGCACCATTTAGGTTAAGCTTCAAGTTGAGCTATTACTCGCATGTTAAGGTTAAGCTGAGAATTGACTGCTGTTCTGGGTTGAGGGTGGAAGCGGAACAGTTAAGGCCTGTTCACAATAGCGAGACCGAGACCGACGGACCGACCGATGTGTTCACAATAGCGACCGAGACCGAGTCCGAGACCGAGACCGACGTGTTCACAATCAACGCGACCGAGACCGAGCCCGATACCGAGTCCGAGACCGAGACCGATGAAAATTGACCTTCGCCAAAAAATCGTATTTTTCTATAAATTCTTTCAGATATGGCTATAGTGCGACCAATACAAAACTTGTAGGGGAGACCCTTACGGTTCTTATAGAAAAGACCATTTTGCTGAATATCAACAATTAAATGTCGAGAGTGTGGATGTGAAAAAAATGCTGATTTTTTTTTCACAAAAATTCAAATCCATTTGAAATCATTTTACACGCGTCGGTACTCCGGTACTTTTTTGACGCGATCCGACCAAACGGTTTTTTGCATATGGTCGCACATGTCCTGGGCTCCATTTTATGAAATAACATCGCAGTCGTCGAGTTTGTGAAAAATGTCGAGAATTTCGATTTTCAATTTGCCAATTTCGTCGGTCTCGGTGTCGGTCTCGCCCATTTTCAGCTATTTCCAAATTGAGAGGAAATATGTGGTGGAAAAGTGGCAAAGACTGCTATTAGGGTTATCGGCCACGGGGAATTCAGATTTTCTGTCAGATTTGACATCAACTTTGAATTTTTGGCGCTTTTTGGCATTATGCCCAAATATGGTCATTTTTCGGGATTTTTGCCAAAATCGAAGAAGTCTCCGCACAAAATATGCTTCTAGGGGTAATTTTTTGTCCTGAATCCGAATATGACATTATATTTTAACAAATTATCACATTTTTGGCGTTTTCTTGGCATTCTGCCCAAATGCAGAAAACGCACATATTTACCCTATTATTTGACCATAATTCGAGATTTTATATCTAAGGATCCTGTCAGCCGTTTTTCATGAGTAATAGCTCATTTGAAAGCCCGTGAGCTGCAGAAACGAGAAAATTTTATATTTTCATAATTTAAAATTTGAATTCGCGCCAAATCTTAAAAACGTCTTTTCATGTGTTTTGATCAGGAAAAATATATTGTTTCATGATTTATATTGTAAATATCGGTCATTTAGAATATTGCTGCTTTTATATTTACGAAGTCGCCTTTTTGCTATAAGAATTTGGTCATTTTTGATATTTTCGGCCAAAAAGCCGATATTTTGGTATTTGACCACATAAAGAGGTGAGAATTTGTCAGAGAACTTTGCCGATTTCACCAATATAGGGGTTTTTCGATGCGGGGAATCCGAATTTGAGGTCAGATTTTTGTTGGTCCTGCCACGAAAATATGGAAAACCGCTATTTTCTTCAAAAAATGGCCATTTTTGGCCAAAAATAGATCAAAAATGGCAATTTTTGACGCGATATGAAGAAACTAATTGCAGATTCGGAATCAGCGCATCGAAATATCCCTAAAAACACATTTTGCATAATACTCCTCCACATTTTCAAAAAATCGATTTTTTTTTGGAAAACCATGTGGTCCCCCCTATGGTCTGAAAATGGCAAAAAATCAAAATTTTTGAAATTTGTCGCAAATTGTGTTTTTAGAGGTATTTCGATGCGCTGATTCCGAATCTGCAATTAGTTTCTTCATATCGCGTCAAAAATTGTGCCATTTTTGGGTCAATTTGGACCAAAAAAGCCCATTTTTTGAAGAAAATTCCGGTTTTTCGTCTTTTCGTGTCGGGACCAACTAAAATCTGACATCAAATTCGAATTCCCCGCATCGAAAAACCCCTATGTAGGTGAAATTGGCAAAATTTCGGAACCTCGATTTTCCTGAAACCAGCTTATATTCGCTTAATCCCACACAAAATCAGCTCAAACCCACACGAAACCAGCTCAAATTCATCTTAACCAGCTCAAAACCACACAAAACCAGCTCAAAACCGCTTAGTCCCACTCAGAACAAGCAAAAACCGCTTAAATTCCAGTGAAAACCAGCTCAAATCCGCTTAATCCAGTTGAAAACCAGCTGAAAACCACTTAATCCAGCTGAAAACCAGCCCAAATCCGCATTATCTCGCTTAAAAACAACTCAAATCCACTTAATCTCGCTGAAAACCAGCTCAAATCCCCTTAATCCCACTGAAAACCATCTCAAAACCACTTAATCCGGCCCAAATCCAGCTGAAAACCAGCTCAAAACCGCTTAATCCGGCCCAAATCCAGCTGAAAACCAGCTCAAAACCGCTTAATCCCACTGAAAATCTGCCCAAACCCGCTAAATCCCACTCAAAACCAGCCCAAATCCGCATTATCTCGCTTAAAAACAACTCAAATCCACTTAATCTCGCTGAAAACCAGCTCAAATCCCCTTAATCCCACTGAAAACCATCTCAAAACCACTTAATCCGGCCCAAATCCAGCTGAAAACCAGCTCAAAACCGCTTAATCCCACTGAAAATCTGCCCAAACCCGCTAAATCCCACTCAAATCCGCTTTATCTCACTCAGTTTCTCATGAAATCCAGTTAATATGAATCAGGTGCAGCTCAATTCAGCACCAAACCATCTTAATCTGCTTCTAAATCTCATCAAATCGACGTAATATGAATAAAATATAGCTTAATTCACCTTAATCCCCTCGAAACTAGCTCAAATCTATCATAATCTCGCTTAAAAACAGCTCAAATCCGCTTAATCCCACTGAGAACCAGCTCAAATCGATATCAACCCAGTCGATACACCTTAATCCAGCACAAAATCAGCTCAAAACCGCGTAATCCGGCTTAAATCCATCTTAATCTCGCTTAAAACCAGCTCAAATCCGTTTATCTCACTCAGCTTCTCATGAAATCCAGTTAATATGAATCGATTGCAGCTCCATCCAGCCCAAAACCATCTTAATCCAGCTCAAAACCATATAAATCTGCTTCTAAATTTCATCAAATCGACGTAATATGAATAAAATGTAGCTTAATCCACTCAAAATCAGCTCAAATCCGCTTAATTGGGCTCAAGAAATAGTTTTTAAAGTATTCTGGAGCATTCTAGAATAACTTACCACACAAAATTCTGAAAAAGTTGATTGTGAGCACATCGGTATCGGTCTCGGTAAGGCATTTTCTGAGAAAGCCCAAAAATGCCATATTTTGTTATAAAAAATTGCCATATTTTGTTTTTTATACGCTATAGAGCATTCTAAAACATTCTAGAATATATTTTCAGACATTAGAACAAAAAAATATGAAAAAATGTACAAAAATTTGAAAAAGTTGATTGTGAACACGTCGGTCTCGGTCTCGGTCGCGCCGTCGGTCTCGGTCGTTGATTGTGAACACGTCGGTCCGTCGGTCTCGCTATTGTGAACACCGGGTTAAACTGTTCAATTAAATTCGAAATACTTCTTGAGTATTCTAGAAGCAACATCTACACAATTCCCGCATGGATGTTTCTGATTTTGTAGTTTTTTCGCTTTTAGCTCTCTCTCTCTCGTCCGCATTTGGACATTTACGGCACAGCGTAATATCTATGACTTTTTCGGAAAATTAAAGCACGCGGAAGCAACCTCGTGACATTTAGACCTTGCGATGTTTGTTTTTTGTAATTTTAATGATATCGTTAAAAAATGTTAATCGAGAAAAGTGATATCACTTTATATAAAGAAATCTATTTGATAAAACGATACTCTTTTCTGACCTGTTTTACCACTTTGTTTCTTCCTTTGAATCGAATGCAAAGTTCACTTTCAGTCTACCCTTCACATTCTATAAGATTGTTTGAAACGAAACAGATTCATAAATTTTTATAACTGTACTTTAATTTGCTTCCAAAACAGTCCGGAACATAATATCGATTGGAGGATTGAGGTAAGATTCAAAGAATTCTTTTCCGCAAGCGGTGATTCCATCTTCAGAAACAATTGGATTGATCCATTGGATTTGCCCGAAGCCGGCTTCTCGAAGACATTTCTCGTAAGTCTCTCGAAAGAAGAATGTCAATGTTGATTCAACTGCAGGTCGACCTGAAATTGGGAGAGTTCGAGAATAGCAATAAAGCGAAAGAGTTTTCGTTTTTGGGTGACGTATTTTTTACATTCTTCTTTACCGTACTTCATGACATTAGACCCCCAGTAACTTAGCGAAATATGAATTATCGTTTGACTTTTTCTGTATTTTAAAAAATATATTCTAAAGCTAGCCAAGAATTACAACATTCTTCAGAAAGGTATTAAGTTATTCAAGAAGAAATGTTAGCAAAGTACTCATTTTGACTCTTTTTTCTCAGCTCAGTGCCTCAAGCACAACGTGTCCTTTATTCCCTGCAATGCACATGAAGAAGTAAAGTTCTCACCATTTATGTAAAACGCGATTTTGATCTGCTCTCCATCATGCCGTGGACCGGGATTCATGACCAGCTGAACACCTGCAATGTATGTGAATGTCTGGAAAGAATTTATGAGTGGATTAAGATGGCACTTATACCGAATGTGACCCACGCATATAGAAATCCAGATTCCTGAACATTCTATAACAATCTAGATTTTTATAAAATGTTTCCGGAATGATCTCAACAAGCTTAAGAAACATTCTAGAAAAATCTTGATTGTTCCAGAATGTTTTGTAATCCGGGATTCTATATGTATCAGAATTGGCACAAGCTTCAAAGGTTTGTGAAAATTCAGGTATGCAAAACTCGAACTTGAATGTCACACGAATCAAGTAATTTTTGAGAACAATTGTTGCATCCTTCTAGGAAAATTCATCTACCTGACGTGAGAGATTTTAAAGAAGACAAGCTGTTGCGAAAATTTTCGATCACCAATCTCAAAAATTTCTTATGCTTTATATTCACTTGAGTCTTGAATCTCGTCCCAAGATTACCTTTAGCGTAAGAACAACCTACCAAATTTTACTTTATCTTCTTCGCTTGTCTTGAGATCAGGAATTCCGTTTGGCACATAAGCGAAAAAGGTCCCTCCGGGCTTCAGGGATTGGGCAATCTTTTGAAGCACCTAAATGTTTACCTGTAATTACTAATTACTATTTTATAAGAAATCAGTCACAAAATCGCAAAATACCTTTGACAATTCTTCCACGCTAGAGGTGAGCTGTAGCATAAAAATTGCGATTGCCACGTCGAATTCGTCTTTGCTCTGCAAATCAAGAGCTGATACGCGAACAAAAGTGACCGGTTTGCCATCTAAAGTTTGCATATTTTTGAAAATGTTGAGGAAAAGTGCAAAAAGAAAATTTTTAGTGGTGATTTAATTTTTTATATCATGATCTTTGGTCTCTGATCAATGAACCCGGAGCAGGTGCAAATCAGCCAATCAAGAGATTTTTCATAACATTTCATTCAGAGCCTTAGCTTAAGTGATTTCTTAAAGCCGAAGGCGAAAATGAGCAAAAATTTGCTTTAAAATGTTTTAGTTACAATTTTGGACAAGGGCAATATTTTTCACTCTGGATTAGTTGAGTACCTGGATTTGAAGACTTGGCAGTAATGATCATTTCTGCGCTGGTATCCACTCCAATAGCTTCCGAGGCGCCCCATTCTTCCACAAGTTTTAGAGTGAGAGAATTTAGGATATTATTTAAAAAAAAATTTGAATCGAAATTCTTATTTATTTTTTCAACATGCCTCAAATTCTTAATAATATTTTTAAAATTTTTTTTTATTTCATACGTTTATTTTAAGGAATCAGAAACCTTTATTGAAAAAAATAGATTTTATAAAAAGTTTTAAGAACGAAAAATTTTCTAACTACTAATATTCTATAAATTATTGTTCTAGAACCATCCATTTGGCACTTAATTTTCGTAGTGGGACGAAAATGTATACCAATTTTTCTCCAAAATTGAGCAAAAGATAATTCTACTCCAAATTTTGAGTAAATCAAGAGTGCTCACCGTTTCCACAGCCGACGTCAAGAACCCGTTTACCTTTCACTCCTACAGCGAGATTTGCTTTGAGCGTTGGATTGACTACAAAGTTCCGGCTTGCCTTCTTTTTTCGGATTCTTAAATATTCATCTTCTGGCAAATGTTCCATAGCGCTAGAGCGAATACGATTTGTTGCATAAATTGTAAAAAATTACAAGCGCCGTAGGCGCTTGTAAAAGTGTGTAAATGGGGAAGCCTATTAGCTAGCAAAAGCACCGCCGCTATCGCGGCGTTTCGCGACGAAAAAAAATTTTTTGTCTAAAAAATGGTCTAAAAAATTTTGTCTATATTTTGTCTAAATTTTTTGAAAATCTGTATCAACACATCCGTACGCACATTTTAAGCTATCACTTGCCCGGAAATGAGCAGCGGAAGGGGTCTAAACGTCACCCCACTGACGCAGGCAGCATCAGACGGACAGACACTGGCTTCTTAGTAAAGTAACATTCGAGATCGATAACAAAATGCCAAACGCGCCAAAATTACGAATTTTAAACTGTCAAAACGGGATAAAATTCTTTTACTCTCGACGGTGTAGAAGGAAATAGTCAATAGATAAAACAAACTTAATGTACAAAATAAACAAATTAAACAAAAAATTATACGAGGCTATGAGAAAAATTAAAATGTGCAGTAATGTTACTTTTGATTGAATTTTTGGAAATATAATTCTTCGTGGTGGAATTTTTAGATAAAAAATGAACCACAAAATATTTTTCGAAATTATAATACACCGCAAACCAGTAACTTTAACCCAGCTGTAATTATTCAACGCTCAAACATTTTGGGATTCAAATTTTCAAACAAATTTTGGGGTCATAATTAGAAGGGGGATATTTCCAGAGAGGAATATTGTTTGGATGAATATTTCTCGAGCATATTCTCTCCCATGATATGAAATGAAATGTATTAATATGGACGCCATAAACAATAACAGATTAATGGCGATCGGCAGAACATACATTTTCGTCACACAGGAAAGCAGCTGGCCAATTTTTGGTTAAAGGAATTGACGAAACCAGACGAATGTTTCTTTCGGTGATCGTTTGCACAATACAGTTAGAGACCAAAGAACATATGAGCGGTAAACATCAGTAATAGTGTCGTGTTTTTCCTAGTTGAAAGGACGCCGGGGTTTCTCAGTGCACCTAACAGGTGTACTTCTTGCCACAAGTTAAAGGCGAGAGGCAAGAGAGACAGGCGAGACGGCTAGCTCGTTGTAAATGCGCACGGCCGAACAAAGGGAAAGCGCCTGGCCGACAACTTGGCTGACCTGTGTGACGCACATTCCAAATACGGAGGTGTGTCCGACCTATTCCGTGACAGATAAAGGTAATCTCCTTTAGTTTAACATGAAAAGAAACTTTTTCGCGGCTGTGAAAAATGCAGACATAATAAAGCATTCTAAAGATATGAAAAGTTTATCACCTCATCAAAATGACAGTGCTTAAGGGATATCGAACGGTATCACACTCGCTCCGGTCTGACGGGTGATCGCGAGATACACCGTGAGACACATATTCTTCCTGCGCTTTAGGTTAGAGTGGATATATTATTGACACCAATGTGATGAAAAAAGTAAATGAAAAAAATTAAAACGCTGAAGGCCATCTACACTACATTGTGCGGTCTACCTTTAAAACTATTTTGACATCGAGTGGAGCAAGGCTGATAGATCGTGACGATTAATAGATGATGTTAAACGTAACGCATAGTACCAAAATTTGGGTAATCTTAAGTTCGATATTCTGGAAGACCCGTTTACCTTCCAGAATGACAATGATGAAGAAGGAGATATATTGAAAAAGAATCGCAGAACTTTAAATTGTGGAGCTTAATTCCTGAATAATATTGGCGAATTAGTGTATTTTTAGCTTCTAAGTATAACGTTCCCCGGGAGAAACTTATATATTTGGTAGGATTGTTATGTCACAATTCAGTGCTGTATCTGACAATATTGAATGCAAATTTAGGAATATCAAACAGCAAGTTTACTTCTTTTCAATACAAATGTCAATATGTCAACACGATGGAAAATATTCAATTATAATATTAGTTCACCTCGAGCAAGGTTAACTTATGCGTAAGGTTCCCGTTAGTCACCTTAAGGTGACTAATGCTTATCCCTGGTATTGGTACAAATTTGTTTCGGAATTTTCTTTCTTCTTTTCCTCTGGCTTCGTATCAGCGATTGGAAGGTTTCGCTTTTCAAGCTGATCAGCGGGAGTTTTCCAGCCCTGAATTACCAAGAAGTGGCCTTTGTCGTCAATGCGGCATTCAATCCTGTCTTTGTGGATGCCCTTTGGAACTCGAACAGTGCGCGAAAAAGAGCGCTCTACAGTTTCCTCTGGAAAATTTCTCATTTAAAATTAGTTCGAAAGCCGTCAGTGAAATTATTTATGTTTTATACTTTTGTAACTACGTTAGCATCTACTGATGAGACTCGACTAATGTAGTAGTAAGCTAATTCTATCCGTCTAGGTTTAGAGTCGAAACGGTTAGAATATCATTAACATTTTCCATCACTCTTTCGTACTTCTCCCAAAAACAATCTCATTATTAGGTAACAAACTAAAAATATTATTAACCAAATACTATTATTGTATGTATGGCTTATTTAAACTATCCAACATAACTTGTGAGCAATTCAGTTTGAATTTGCGCCTTCTTATAAGGCTCTCTGCAAATGGTCACTTTGTAGAAATGACTAATGCGACTGAATTACTCATAAGTTATGTTGGGTAGTTTAAAAAAAAATTTTTTTCTAATAAATAGTTCAAATATAACTTTATAAAATTTTGTATTCAAATACGTTTTTAGTATACACCTGTTTTCATAACAATCTCTTATAAATAAAAGAAGCACATCAGTAAATACAATTTCAAAACAAAATCGTCACACCACGAAATTGAGATTAGATTATTGAATGCATAAAAAACGACGACTTTTAACTTTTCCAATTCCAAATCGTAAATCACAAAGATATAAATGAACTTATGAGCTCAAATAAACATAATTCTGTGTATTTATAATGCTTTACTCTGTCATGTAACTATTTTACTATATTATTTTGCAGAATTTTGTCTGTCTGTCTGTCTGTCTGTCTGTTTGAATGCGAGGTTTAGATCTCGCGATCCGTTCGTTGGATTTTGATGAGTAATAGCTCATTTTGTAGGTAATGGTCTGGTAGGTGGCATAAAATTGTCAGATCGGAAATTTGAAAATTTGAATTCGCGCCAAAACTGAAAAAGGTGTTTTTAAGCGTTGTTTTGATTGAATGTTAGTTGTTTTTTGATTCGTATCGTAAATTTAGGTGATTTAGAGTATTTCTGCTTTTTAAATTTTTGAATTTCGTTTTTTGTATCATTTTTTATGAATTTTTTGGTCATTTTTTGGTAAAAAAATGGTTTTTTTGGTTCTGACGGTAAAAGTTGCTGAAAATTTGCATACAGGGGTTTTCGGATATGCTGAATCCGAATTTGAAATCAGATTTGAAATTTGAAAATTTGAATTCGCGCCAAAATGTAAAAATGTGTTTTTAAGGGTTTTTTGACTGAATGTTTGTTATTTTTTGTTTTAGATCGTAAATTTAGGTTATTTAGAGTATTTCTGCTTTTGGAATTTTTGGATTTCGGTTTTTGTACAAATTTTTATGAATTTTTTGGTCGTTTTTTGGTAAAAAATGGGTTTTTTCGTTCTGACGGTAAATGTTGCTGAAAATTTGCATACATGGGTTTTCGGATATGCTGAATCCAAATATGAAATCAGATTAGAAATTTGAAAATTTGAATTGCCGCCAAAATGTAAAAATGTGTTTTTCAGGGGTTTTATGATTGAATGTTTGTTCGTTTTTGATTTGTATCCTAAATTTAGGTTATTTAGAGAATTTCTGTTTTTGGAATTTTTGGATTTCGGTTTTTTGAAAAAATGGTTTTTATGATGTTTCAGTCTAAAGAGCTGAGAATTTGGGGTTATTGAAGAGAGTCCAAGATTTTAAGATCCAGGAAAGTTTCTGGAGAAGTATTCAGGATTTTAAGATTAGGGCAAGTTTCTTCAAAAGTGTTCAAGATTTTGAGATCAAGTCAAGGTTTGTGAGAAGTATTCAAGATTTTAAGATCTAGGCAAGTTTCTGAAGAAGTATCCAAGATTTTAAGATCCAGGAAAGTTTCTGTAGAAGTATTCAGGATTTTAAGAATAAGGCATGTTTCTTGAAAAGTGTTCAAGATTTTGAGATCCAGGCAAGTTTCTGAAGAAGTATCCAAGGCACCTAAGGGACTTGGTCTTAGGCTTAAGCTCCCGAACAACCCTTAAAAGGCGCCAAACAAGCCTTAGGCTTGCGGCTCGAACAACCTGGGGCCAAGGGACTTAGGTTTAGGCTTAAGCTCCCGAACAACCCTTAAGCTCCCGAAAGTGAGTAAGTAAGTGAATAAGTGAGTAAGTGGGTAAGTGAGTAAGTAAGTAAGTAAGTGAATAAGTAAGTGAATAAGTGGGTAAGTGAGTAAGTGGGTAAGTGAGTAAGTAAGTAAGTAAGCGAATAAGTAAGTAAGTGAATAAGTGGGTAAGTGAGTAAGTAAGTAAGTGAGTAAGTGGGTAAGTGAGTAAGTGGGTAAGTGAGTGAGTAAGTAAGTAAGTAAGTGAATAAGTGGGTAAGTGAGTAAGTAAGTAAGTGAATAAGTGGGTAAGTGAGTAAGTGGGTAAGTGGGTGAGTAAGTGAGTAAGTGGGTAAGTGAGTAAGTAAGTAAGTGAATAAGTGAGTAAGTGGGTAAGTGGGTAAGTGAGTAAGTAAGTGAGTAAGTGGGTAAGTGAGTGAGTAAGTAAGTAAGTGAATAAGTGAGTAAGTGGGTAAGTGGGTAAGTGAGTAAGTGAATAAGTGAGTAAGTGGGTAAGTGAGTAAGTGGGTAAGTGAGTAAGTGGGTAAGTGAGTAAGTGAGTAAGTAAGTAAGTAAGTGAGTAAGTAATATAAGTATTTTAAGATCCAGACAAGTTTCTTGAAAATTTCTAAAGATTTGAAGATCCAGACAAGTTTCTGGAAAAGTTCTAAAGATTTTTAGAACCTGACAAGTTTCTTGAAAAGTTCTAAAGATTTGAAGATCCAGACAAGTTTCTGAAAAAGTTCTAAAGATTATAATATCCATACAAGTTTCTTGAAAAGTACTACAGATTTTAAGATCTTTACTGTGAAGCTATGCAATAGTTGTAGGTTTTCTGTAAGTGTGAGTTAGAAAAAGGTACCGAAAGGTATGCCGCGGGCTTTGCCCGCGGCCCACCGAAAACTAGTATGTACAAACGCCTATTATATTCTAGATTTCCTCAATCATATTAACAAGGATACAATAACAACCTTAAATAGTTTCAGGGCAAAAATTTTCTAATAAATAGTTCAAATATAACTTTATAAAATTTTGTATTCAAATACGTTTTTAGTATACACCTGTTTTCATAACAATCTCTTATAAATAAAAGAAACACATCAGTAAATACAATTTCAAAACAAAATCGTCACACCACGAAATTGAGATTAGATTATTGAATGCATAAAAAACGACGACTTTTAGCTTTTCCAATTCCAAATCGTAAATCACAAAGATATAAATGAACTGATGAGCTCAAATAAACATAATTCTGTGTATTTATAATGCTTTACTCTGTCATGTAACTATATGTACAAATGCCTATTATATTCCATTAACATCTTAATATATCAAAAATTATAGGCCGCTATCTCCTGACAATAATCATGTGCGATGGACGGAAAGCAAACTACGGACAAAGCTCAGAATTCTGCTACAGCAATCTCGTTGGAGCCGCATATGGATAAAACTGATGGAATCAAGGATAACAACAGAAAAACAGGTAAAATAAGTTTAAACCGGCACTCCCTTGGGAAACCAAAAAGGTTAGGAGTGCCGTATTTCGGAATCCCCAACCCCTTAAGAATGATCTAAAACTTCAACTGCGTTGGGATCTACTGATGATGACCCGACCAACGTAGTATCAATATTTAGTACTAACCGTATGGACTTAGGGTCGAAACGGTCAGTTAGGTTATAAAACAAAATTTTACTTCAATATAATTTTTAAACATATCATCATTCTTTGTAGTCATTCTTTCGTAAAAGACCCAAATGACTATTATTAGGTTAATAATTTATTATTAGGTAAATAAACAAAAAATACTATTACTTTTCTCCGAAGTCGTATGTTAGTGGAGAAACCTTAGGTTTCCCTTTCCATACGCAACTTCGGCTTTTCTTTTTACAATAACCTAAAAATATTTCTTTTTCTCTTATTTCACATATTCTTATCACTCAAAAAGTGGTAAGATACATACATTATTACAACTATTTTATCGGACGGGGCCTATGGCTTGCCATAGGTTCCAGGGAGGCTTAGTCCGCCTCTCATTGGGCACTCGCCCGGGATGTGGTAGATCCACATCTTGACCCATGGTCAGACCGTATCTGTTACGTGCCAACATGGTGGTAGCAGATACAAAATGTTGCTTCGGCAGCAGTTAAAATGTAGTTGCTTCGGCAATTACAAAAATTTTTAACAAAAATATGTTTTCTACTTTTACTCAATCAAAACTAAATAATCCTCTATTTTTATAGTCTAAATAAACAAATTACTTTATCGCTCGTTCTAGAACAACAAACGTCGCTTCTCGTCTGCAAAAAACCAGATCTCTTCTAAGAAACGTTTGGTGGTTCCGGGCGTCTTCGATCAACTTCTGCAGTTCACCGAGGAAAGTGCATCAACCATCCGTCAAGTCATATAGATGATGTAAAAATTGAAGCCTCAAACCAAGAACGTTCTTTTCAAATTGAATCATACCAAAACACAATCGATATATCATTGTTGTTAATTTTACTTATGTTCTTGACGTATTGTATTTCAACTTTTGTTGTTGGTCGTAGCGGTGAAAGTCGATAAATGGCCAATGGCAATGATGGCAGTGAGAAGAAGATGGACAAGAATTATGCATCGATGGATGTGGCAAATGGTGAAGGAATGGACGGACGAATGGGTCTCTCCAGGTGTAGGGCATCAAGATCCGCTCCATTTCTATAATTATGTGATAAAAGTAGTTTTGTTTTGCTAACACAAAATTATAATTACTCTATAAAGCAAATTTTAAATACTTTAAATAATATCACAAAATTCCGATATTAAACAATGCAAAAATGTATCCAATTTCGTGAACAATAACTTTGTTTGTGCGAAATTGTGAGAAACGAAAGGATTTACATTTATTAACATGCGTGCGACGTTTGCTGTTATGCGTGAGAATGACGATGGACGCGATCAGTCAGTTATAATCTTTTCATTGATTACAACACATGTTTTCAGTCAAGATTTTAAGTGTAGCTGTTTTGTAGTGCGCTAGACACGTAATTTTTTAAATTTTCATTGGTCGGCAGGTATGCATCTATCGTTATGGGCATTGGCCCATATTGTTCATTTTCAGCTGTAAAATAAATCATCTCCAGATAAAGTACATTTTAGTGATCAAACGGTATTACGCAGGCCCGTACCCAGAAATGCCTGCTCTATGACGCTCCTTTGCGTTGAGTTAGTATGTCTTTATCGCTTCTGCCTCTCTCTGAGGGGGGGTTGATGAATCAGACACATGCAGTAAAGTAGACTATTTCGTCACTATTTCTCCATTATACAGAGATTTCGCAAAATCTCTGTATAATGGAGAAATAGTGACGAAATAGTCTGCTTTACTGCATGTGTCTGATTCATCAACCCCCCCTCAGAGAGAGGCAGAAGCGATAAAGACATACTAACTCAACGCAAAGGAGCGTCATAGAGCAGGCATTTCTGGGTACGGGCCTGGTATTACGGTAACACGGTACTATATATGGACAAAATTTTGGGCCCTTCCTTGATTCCCCAAAAAGAGGAAAAAATGACACTTTTTGGCAAAAAAGCCACTTTTTTGAGCCGCCCCACCAAAAATTTTTCGGATTCGGTATCAGCTCGCCCAGACTTACAAAATGTGCTATCACGCGCCTCTGTATGACGACCGCATCGTGGTTCCCTAATTGTCATCATTTTGGGCGGACATACCACTGGCGCTATAAATAAACAATTCTCTTGATGCAAAACTCGTTCATATTATAGTCCTAAAATTCTATAATGTATTATATGGACAAATTTCTGTTAAAAGGTATCTTGGATACAGAAGAAGATTAAAACATAAATTATAATAGCAAAAGCAAAATTAAATACATTGTAAATCCAAAACAAATACAAAGCACATAAAAACTTCAGCATTACTTATATTCTATGCTCTGATCAGGTATATGATCGTCGGACTCTTCGGCCTTCGAATCACTTGCGCTGTTCATAAAAGATTCTTCAGAAAAGTTGGTTTTAATATATGGGCCGTCTTCTCCATTATTTGTAGTCAGCTGTTGATGCAAAATGTTGCAAGTGGTTTCCGGTTGCACTTTTAGAGGCACCATGCGCCTAAAATTATTTGATTGGATGGAAAAAATTCCTCTAACCCTACTTTTAGACCTATTTATCTTCCTGATAGGGATTGCTTTTTATAATCCAAAATAGGAGGCTATTTTTAAACCACAAGCACCATATCAAGAATCTTGATATGGCATTGATCTTGATTCAAGATCAATGCATAGACCATGTGCGTGACCATATCAAAACCAGAATGCCAATAGGACTAAATCCCAATGCGAAGATTGGCAGGAGTTTCAAGAAGTCAAAGTCAGTTGGACCGGTGGTTAAGTCAATTAAAATATTTACCTATAAAACATAGCCCAAAGCATGATTGTCGAAAAAATAACGGCTAGCTCTAAATTCCACACCATTTTGGGGCCGTATGAAGTGTAAAGCGAAGTGATGATAATGGGTCCAATCATACGGGCAATTTCTCCGGAAGTATTATAGAAACCTTGCTGAGTTCCCTGAAATGACTTTTCGGATTTCTCTTTTGAGATTCAGATTCCAATTTACCTGTTTCCTGGGTCCAAGAATTTTCGAGAAAAGAGTATTAAGCGCAACAGTTAGGCTAGCGAAGGGCCCAGCGATTAATATTATAAACCCAACGAAGAATTGAGTCGAGCTTATGGGCTTCATTGAGTCACACCACGAAAATTTCGTCGTGTTACATCCTAGTTGGCTTGTTGCGTTAAAAACATCTTAAGTGAAGCAGAAAGTATTTACAATATGCTTTTAATTCAATGATATGTGTCCATTTCTTTGAAGAATTGCCACTTTTCGGCCAAAATATAACATTTTTTAACCAAAGCAGAATTTCTGTACCCGGGGTTGTTGAAACCGTATCTAACGTCAAATTCGGGATTAATTTTCACAAGGCTCACGTGACTGTGAGAATCTGAAGCGCGTTACGAGCCAAGAAATAATATGAATTTAAAAGTAGAAAACGAATAGAAAAATATTTGTCGAAAATTTTGTGGCACACAGCATTACCTGATCCATTGTACATCGTTATATGCCCAGCTATAAATGGAAACGGATACGTCTTCAAATAGAAGAGTAAGAAAGTGATCAAACAAGCGACGCAATTGAGCCGATAGTTTAAGCTGAAACTCTAGCGTATGTATATTTGAAAAGTTTTAGCAAGAATATAAGAAAAAGTCATAATTACATTCTGTCTAGTCGAAATAAGATGTAGCTGGTGTAAATCAGCAGAGCCAATAGGCTTGCGAACATTTCAATGCCGGCCATGAATTGAATTACTTTTGTATTCGTCCATGCGAACATTAGTCCAACGAAGGATGCCCCAATCCTGAAAACACATACACATAACGTTTTTGGTAGAAGATCATTAGGATGAAGCGTAGTTTCTAATCTGCGCAAAGCAACTTAACGGATAGAGGGTGTCTAAGATTTATAGTGTCATAGATAAGCCATTATCTATCAATGCATTTTCAGGATATCAATACCATGCGCACGTCGGCGTTTCCTGTTTCAAAAAGCGTGGCGGCCAATTTCAGCCAAAAATCAAAAGAGGTCTTGTCAAAGATTTTTTTGCCAGAAAGCAAGTTCAGGTGTTCCTCTATCACACCTGGTAGGTGAAATATTCATCCGTGTGATTATTATTTATATTTTGGCCTTCAAAGTTGGTATACTTTGCGTTTTTCAGTGTTAAATGGGTCAACTTTGAGACCCGATTTAGAAATAATAATCACACGGATGAATATTTCACTTGTCCAATATGATCGAGCAACACTTCAAATTTTACTATTTCAAAAAAAATCTTTCACAAGACCTCATCTGCGCCCTTTTCGACATTTTTTCGGTTTTTTTGCCAAAAAATGCCCATTTTCGCGTATTTTGGAGAAAATGCGAATTAATACGTTGGAAATGGACCGGGATTTTTGGTAGTTACCCTATTTCGGGTACGGAGAATCCGAATTTGACCTCAGATCGGGGGTGGTCCCGCCACGAAAGTTGGGAAAATTGCGTTTTTTGGCGTTTTTGGGCTAAAATTGTCATAAAATGGTGACAGAAAATTAGTATTGATGGTATTTCATTTCACAGTTCCAAATTTTTAATCAATTGTGGTCTGGTAAACAAGAATTTGTGGTTATTTTTAAGAAAATTTTGTATTTTCTCGAGAAAAAAATGATTGACGGACCTGGGGTTCGAACTTGAGAGGAAAAAATCGTCCAAAAATGGCCATTTTTGACGTGATATGAAAAAAATAATTGCAGATTCGGAATCAGCGCATCGAATTACCCCTAAAAACACTGATTGCAGAAAAATTTTACACATTTTCAAAAAATCGATTTTTTTCAAAATCCATGTGGTACCCCTATGGTGAAAAATGGCCAAAAAATGAAATTTTTTTGGAATGTCAGCAAAATGTGTTTTTAGGGGTATTTTGATGCGCTGAGTCCGAATCTGCAATTATTTTTGACGTAACGCATCAAAAAAAGGTCATTTTTTGGCCATTTTTTACCAAAAATGGGATTTTCCCAACTTTCGTGGCGGGACCAGGCAAAATCTGAGCCCGGATTTGAACTCCCCGGGGTCGATTTAGGGGGGTAGGTCGGATTTCCCGGACAAAAACAGGCCTGTCACACTTTTTGAAACAAAATCATGCAAAAAACGCCGACGTGTGCGA
>JAKKPZ010000430.1:0-36274 GCA_022814885.1 Ditylenchus destructor | reverse complement strand
AGCGACGAAGGATTTTCACTCAAGCAAATTGCCAAAATTTTTGATAAAGATTCAGACATGGTAGCGCGGGAAAACCAAATTTGAATTCAATAATTTTTTTCTCAATTTTATACCATGTTCGGCTATTTTCTGATTGTTCCTACCCCACCGGACCGGGGTGCGATCTATCGATTGGCGCTATCAAAATAGGGTATATCGCCACAAAAACTGGGTGGTTTACCCTATTTTTTCACTATTTCACAATAGGTGTTTCGAAATAGTGAAAAAATAGGGTAAACCACCCATTTTTTGTGGCGATATACCCTATTTTGATAGCGCCAATCGATAGATCGCACCCCGGTCCGGTGGGGTAGGAACAATCAGAAAATAGCCGAACATGGTATAAAATTGAGAAAAAAAATTATTGAATTCAAATTTGGTTTTCCCGCGCTACCATGCCTGTAAAGATTTTGCTAAAGAAATTTATCTATTTTGTAATAGAATAAAAGAAATTGGAAATTTTACATACAATGTATCACAGAAAAAATTGATGAAGATGGATGGAGAAAAGAAGGAGAATTTTTTGTATATTATTGTTTGTAACTCTGGAGGCGGACCGTATCAAATGCCGAGGATATCGCCCTCTGCTAATACGGCCATTCTTGAAACGATAAGGAATTTTTGCTTTTTCCGATTTGTTTCGGCATCCAAAAAGACAGGAATATATGCTAATGCACACAAATGGGCATCTTTCAATCGAAATTTTAAATTTAACAGACCATATGGATACATACGGTTTTTACGCCGCAGCCACAAAAATTTAACTCGACCTCACGTCTCACCATAATTTTGAAATGTGTCTCGGAGGTTCTTTGATACCTGGCCACCAATCATATTTTCCTGCAAATATTAAAAATTAGACACTCATATGTATGAGCAGCTATAATTCCGCTAATTACATAATAAATATTTAATAAATTGATGAAGAGATAGAGTGCACAAGGCAGATGTTAACCAGGCATATTTCAGCAAACAGACCACCACCAGCTGTGATTCAGAGAAAAAATGTTGAAAATGTTTCAAATTGTAAATATGTAATTCTTTAGCAATAGGTACGTAAAATTAGTTCGAGCACTTTTTTATGGGTTTGCTTGCAACTTAAAATTCCACCAAGTGAACGCTTGCACTAGAGTGACTACGATTGGTCTTTAGGGCCACACCCAACTCAAATCGGTAACATTCTTCGTGTTGGCTTCACAAATGTTGGTCTGCGACATAGTCGGCCTCATCGTATCCTTCATCGTGGATGTGTCTCTTACGTTCAGCGGTTATTTAGTCGCGAATCCAAACTCCACGCCGCAACTCCATGTTTCCACAACTCTATATCGCATTTGTGGATGGCATTGGGGTGTTTGCTTATGTCGCCACAATTCTATTTGCAACGTTACTGACGCTGAATCGTTTTTGCATATTTATGGCTCCGTCTGTGGATCGTTTCTTGTTTCGACGACCTTATATTTTTTGTAAGCACATGAAAGACTTCTTCACCCCGTTGGGGATTATTTGGCGCCAATTCAAAATTTAAAATTATGCACAATGAACAACCTGATGCAGAACAGCTACGGGGACGTGTAATAGCTCATTCTGTAGGTCTCTAGTGGTGCCTTAGGCACCACTAGAGACTTAGTTATAAAACTAACTTATTAAAGCTAGTTAGTATATTTTTTTAACAAGAGTTCCTTTCTCTTAAGGACAGAAATATGGCGCAAAAATTGAGTTACAGCCTAATTATTGTGCCCAACCATTAAAAAATAATAATATCCAATCCAGTTCAAAAATTGTTTTTCGATTAGCAAAGTACGGATAGAATCTATACAAATTTTTTTCACTTATATTTTCAGATCAATAAGCATAGTATGGGGATATATCGCTCTCACAGTGAATATGTGGCTCATTTATATGATAACAACTTTAATGAAGAATTCAGGTATATCCAATATATTAATCAACTTGCCCCTCAGAAGGTATCTCAATTTCAGGAAGGCTTATAACATTTCTAATATCATTTTTAACAGTGGTATGTGCTTTTTATTCTGTATGATAATAGGGCATTGATAAACGAATATTACATTGACCTTTTAAGCGAAAGACGCAATCGGAGAGTGTTTCCCAATTGCAATGCTGATTCTTTATTTCATTATTTTCGCCAAAATACGATACGATTCTGGAGGGTTCCAGTGCACTAGGATCTTGATTCAAACCAGAAGCGTCAGTAAGCTTGAGAAAACATTTCTTATACAAGTAAGTGCAAGCAATCTGGAATGAATGAACTGAAAAACAAAATAGGACCATGGTAATTTTAGGCCATAATTTTTACAGGAACATTCTAGAAGAATGAGGAATGGCTGACATAACAGCTAAGACTTAGTGGCTTCGACCAAGCTCAAGCTTGCCATATGTGAGCTCAAGGTATTCGAGATCGGTGGATTTTTATCCAAATTTTGCGACTTTAGGCAAAAAACTCTCAAATTTGGATAAAAATCCACCTTGCGTTGAGATACGGTACGCTTTAGTTTGGTCTTGGCTGGTATTTGAATGATTACTCATTCTTCTAGAATGTTCCTGTAAAAATTATGGCAAAAAGATGCAGTGGGAGGATTTTGACCTACACTCCTAAGAAACCCTCAATTACAAAATTTCTATTTATTTTATACTACAAATTCCCAAAAGTTTATCATTTACGTAATCTAAAAACACAGCTCTGAACTTTTAAGAATGGGGTTTAGAAAAAATCAATGCTTTTCGGACCATAAATGCTTAGCATTCACGCTATTGTGATTTTTATCTCAAACGCAAAAGTTCGCCATATCCTTCTACGTGAAACATTCTTTGCACAAATTTTGCACTTTTTACCTAAACGATACTTTGTGGAAAAATCGACGCCGGTGGCGAGTATTCCGCCGGGAACATGATGTTTGCGATAAAAATGTTTAGGAATAAGACGCACTAATGTGTTGAGAGAAGGTTGCTAAAGAAAATTTCTAGACAGAATATGTCTCAATCACACTGCTTGCTAAATTGTTACCAAATTTTTGTACTTGTTTATGGTTTTCATCAAAGATATAAACATTATCTGAATTTGTTTCTTTAAGATTTGGTTTCCATGTGAGAAAAGTAGTAACTTTGGCTGTGAAGCAGGCTTAAAGTCCTGGTTAATTATCCATTTCATAAGGCTGTCAGTGGGCGATTTTCTCTTATAAAATGAAGCTCCTCGGCAATTATGTTAGGTAAAGTTTAATTAATTATACCTTGTGCTACAATTTTATCTTTCTACAATCGTCAGTCTTGTGACAAGGACATAAAAATTTGGAATGTTTTGTGCGGAAAACATGTCATAAAAAACAATTTATTTTAACATTTACAAGAAAATTATCTTATGTGTAATCATTCGTTATATTGTCAAACCAGTGGAATGCAGCGGTATTTAACCTGAGAAAATTGGCCAACGTAGGGCATTATAATAGGTGGTGTAAAAATTATAAAATTAAAATGAATAAGGAATGAATATGGCAATCTCAGTGCTGATTAGCAACAGTTGGCTGGTTTGAGTATGTAGAACCATCGATGGTACCACTAGTGTTCTTGGGATGGACTCTATTGCCACCGTTGACTTTTGGAGACTGGCCGTTGTCTTGAGAATGTTTACACATAAACGTTTTCTCGTAGTATATGGAGCAGATTACGGCATCAAGCGTGAAAAGCAGCATACCATAGTTTCCGAGAATGTTTGCCGAACTTTGGCCAGTAACCTGTAGAAATGTGTTTAAGTGAATTCAAACTAATAATTTCAAATTAGACACTATTCAATGCTGATGATTAAATATTGAACCATTAAAATTGAACCAAAATTATGCTGCATCATATCCTAGCTTTTCTCAGTTTTTGCCACGATTTTCGACAAACAAAATGGTTTTGTGTGTACATACAGTGCCGGACTTTGGCCATTTTTGAACCCGGGTAAGTTTGCTGTACCCCGGTAATTTGGTGCCTGGACGCATTCTTACGGGCGAATTTTTCGATTTTTTTAAGGATTTTCAAACCTGTACCCCGGATAATTGCCCTATTTACCCCTATGAAAACCGGCCCTGTGTACATACCCCATTTTCCACAATTCTCTAATGTTTGGCAAACGATGGTTTAAAAATTGAACAGCGAGAAAACACCCAACATTTTTTACTGTGAGTATTTTGGGTTAAAAATATATTTGGCTTTAAAAAAGCGAATTTGTTCGGAGATTATTATCTGGGAGGCGGTTTGGAGAGGGAGTATGTCTTGCAGGGCCCTGCGGTCATATGTGTAAATCCGGTAATTACCGGGGGTCAGCTTTTGGAACAAGCACCCCTAAGAATGCCTCAAAAATAAGTTCACAAAAAAACAAAAGGGTCCCCCCTTTTGTTTTTGAAAAGTACCGGGGGTTCAAAAATTCTCACCGCAGGGCACTGATGTCTTGTCTGCTCAGTTATGGATTAGAATTATGGCTGTATGACTTGGCTTGCCATTCTACAAGATAATAACTTTTACCAAATTATTTTACCAAAGTTAACTAGACCATTGTAGAAAGATTCAATCACATTTCTAGAATAACTGTGGAAATGTTACAAGCTTTATATAAAATTATCGCGAAGCTTTTAGCGAAATTTAGTTTGGGTTTTACAGGCCATATCAAGTTGTTGTCACTGTTTGACACTACCGACTGGTCCATATTACCGTTTATTTTAAAGAATACATAAAACATTTCTTAACTTTACCTTCTTCAGCACTGTTGGAGATTTTAGTTTTTATCATTACTTTTAATAACAAATACCTTTTTGGACAACCTAGTATCCTTGTAGTGTCCTAGTAACTAGCAAAAAACTAACATTGATAAATACTTGGGCGAAGATCATTGGCAAATGATTAGCAGTACTTCCGAGATAGTCGTAAGGATAACGATGCGGTTTTTCTGAATTTGTAACTTTCTTTTTAAATGTGAATACGTGTTCTAATATATCGGCTTAATAGCGAGGCTTATTAATAAAGTTTACGCCGATTAATGAGGCACTAAAACTTAAAAATGTCACCTATTTTTGATTTTATTTCCATTTTCTAACACAAACTTACAATTGTAAAGACCTTTCTCGTTCCATTGAAAGTATTGAAAGTCCGAAGAGCATAGTAGAAATAAGCCGTACAGAGAATTTTTAGGGCCGAAATTGAAAATTTCATATATTGCTGTGGAGCTCCGTGATATTTTGTTAGAAGACATGTTGCTGATTCGCAGTACTTCACTGAAATTTGGCAAATTGCACTTCGTTGCAATCTATTACATCGCATTACATTATTTTATTGAGATAACTTTATTACTGTTTGCCCCAAATAGTTGTAGTACACTGAATGCAAAAAAAATATCAAAGTATTAGGTAGGCCTAATATGACGCGTAGATATCAAGAGATACCTTGTGGTTTAATATTTGAACTTACTGCTATTGCTAGAGTTTAAAGTTGTTACTAATAAAAGTCTACTAAATAGAAACATTT
Source organism: Ditylenchus destructor (assembly GCA_022814885.1). Lineage (NCBI taxonomy): Eukaryota > Metazoa > Nematoda > Chromadorea > Rhabditida > Anguinidae > Ditylenchus > Ditylenchus destructor. The sequence continues at coordinate 30,718 of JAKKPZ010000430.1, read as the reverse complement.
ACTATTCTGATGCAAATTATAACAACTCTGTTCAGTTAGCCTGAAACTTCTTATAGTGTCACACTCACCTGTCGCCATATCAATTGGCAGTTCGCGGAGGAACAAAAGAATGGTGGCAAGACACCAGGTGATTGTAACATTGAATGTTAAAACTGGCATTTTCTTACGCATAAACTTGCTGTTATAGAGCACTGGAAATTTTAGCGCTATGCATCGCTCCAGTGTCAAAAAGAAAACAGGCACTGGCGGAGCGTACATATAAACGCCCAAAAACATCCCTGTCCAATATAGCACATTTGGATCATACAATGGCTCGTCTGTTGACGCCGAAGGCGTTGCTGAAGAAAATTTTCATTAATTATCCGCCAAATCGGAGAATATAGTCGCACTAGCTGTAAACAAGCAGCTGCAGAAATGCACTCTCTCACAAAATAAGCCAATTTTTCGCTAATTCTAATAAACAGGATTCAATTTTCTGCGTTTGCAATGACATGATTACGCATTCTGCGGTTTGCTGGCGCACAGCTAGTGCGACTTCATTCTCACTAGCTAAATAATTACTTTTTTCTCTGACACTTTTATTTTTATGCACTCTTCTATGTTGGCCACCCCGTTTTAATAGTTGTGACAACTTTTTTATTTTGATAATAAACATTATTCATTCAGCATTGTATTCGCTATGCATTCATTGAGTAATTTTGTATAAAATGTGCTTCAGTGGATTACGGAATTTTGCGTATTTAAGCGGAAGTTCCTCTTCTTCAAAACTTATTCTTGGACACTTCGTTATTTTGGCAAAGGTTACTATAATTACATGTTGGTGAAGTCAGACTAGTCTGGCTTCCACCTTGGACTGTTATTGTCGCCTAACCTTTGCAAAAAGGTCAAGCACAAAGTACTCGACTATAATGTCTGCGTACACTGGGGCACTACAAGATCATTCTATCATCCGAGAACATCATTTTTTAACTCTTTGCTATATATTTAGTGGGAATGGGAAAACTTGAATAAGGTTTAAATCTAAAAAATCTTCAACTTTTTTCACACATGCTAAATGGGTCATTTTCAGTTAGAATGGCTAACTAAGTCATCGTCCCTTATAATGCCATTTCTATATTTTTTGATATCAAATCCGGTAAAATGTGGCATGCGATGCCATAGCTAAGCCGCTAAAACTAAATCTAGCTAATCGAACCTTGTTTCCACCAAAGTACCAAATAGAGGTGATGTGGTATTGTCAGTATGGATCCGATAATGTGAACAAACGCATTCAGTACAATTGTTTTGGACATATTTCGCATTTCGTATTTCAATGGTTTGAGAAATCGATAAAACATCAATCGGGACATCAGGGAAATGCTAGTGACCTGAAATTAATAATTTACCTATCATTTTGATAGTACTTTATGATTCTTTTATAATAGTATAACGCGATTTTCGACTTTCACAGCATTTCGCCCAAAATGCAAAAGTTGAAATAAAAAAATATCCTAAAAATACAAAAGATAAATATTAACACAAAAAAGCACCTGGAAGACGAGAGTGATCAAAGTCTGCACAAAATTCAGCCAATGTAGGTATGAACTTGGTGCGATCGCCATTGACGATTTTTCGGTTGAAGTATTCATGTTAATATTCCAAGGGCAATATTACTCAAAAGCAAGTTAAGTTTACGAAAAATAGCAACGTAAAGTAAATGTGACACACACAAGATTTAATCGCAATGTATACTAAAGGCGAAGCCCATACAAGTCACGAGAAATTTTAATGGTAAATATCAAGTATAATTATAGTGTTTGCATAAGTTTGCCTAGACCATCTCCTAATTGTTGGTTTGATAAGGAAACGAAAGTGCATAGCGTTTCACTTTTAGAGCCCAACTTAACCAAAACCAAAGCCTCAGTCTACACACATAAAGATGTGAAAACGCAAGTCTTTTTTATCATATATGTGTAAATGGTTTAAGCTTGCCTCACAATCAGGGGATATTCTGATGAGTGATGAAAAAATGAAGACACTTATTCTCGTTGGATTTGCTCCAGCCTACTGAAAATTCGTGAAGAAGCTTTGAATTCACTGGACGAAGCTCAGAGCCGAATGTTTAAAGGCTTTGGAAGCGTCGCAGGTTGGATGACACGTTTAGCCTTACTTTTTTTGAACAAACCTAATTTTAGGCATATTATACGACGGATGCAGAAATAGCGACTTACATTTTGAAAACGCGTCAATGGACCAAGAGCAAAACTGAGAATAATTGTAGAATGTTGACTCGGCAGTATATGATTGTAGAATTACTTTGTGCAGTAGTCAATATAGTGTTCAAACTATTGTGTTTGATCTGATGCAAAATAAAGTTTTATTTCGGAATATGTTTGTGATAATGCATATCTTGCTGTTCGTCTTGAAAGTAGTATAGATGAAGTAGGAGAAACTGGAGTACACTACGTCCAAATTACTTGAACGATGACGAACGAGACATAACGATGATGAGATGGACTCGTAAAATCGTGGTCCATACAGTGCCCTGCGGTGAGAAATTTTGAGCCCCCGGTACTTTTCAAAACCAAAAGGGGGGACCCTTTTGTTTTTTTGTGAACTTATTTTTGAGGCATTCTTAGGGGTGCTTGTTCCAAAATTGACCTCCCGGTAATTACCGGATCTACACATATGACCGCAGGGCCCTGGGTCCATAGCTGAACGAATTGTCCGGCTTCATATAGGATCCAAGTAATTTTCGCTCAGCATAACAAGAAAGACTTAACCCTTCATTTCCCAGTGTATCCGTTCGGATACGTTTTTGATTTGCTAAAGACTTCACAAAAAGAAAGAAAGGAATGAGTGTTCATTATTCATACAAAGAGCGTGTCTGTAAATAGATCACATAGAAAAGAGAAATAAACAATGGCAGACATCATGATTTTGATAAAGACAGCTCACCAGAAGGAAAGCTAATGGTAATGCAGACATTCTGCCTTTTGTCTATGGCTCCGGCAATGAAGGGTTAACCTTGTAAAAGACCCTTTGTTTATCTAACTTTTGAATCCTTCTTTGAATCCTGTATTTTTTTAGCCAGTCCTCTCTCATTCTCTTGTGCTCTTCCGTAGCTGGCTTATAACCCACGCTTATAACCCATGCGAAGCCCACCAACCTTTAATATCGACATCGATAATCCTGAGGATAAGTTTAGGATGTAATAAATATACGAGGAGTGAAATAATAAGAATTAAACTATTTCGTATTTTCCATATATATTTTCCCAACGCAGACAACTTTTCTTTGTCTAATATAATAGATTTACAAACGAACAAATAAATTGGTTTGGTTTGAAAAGACTCTTCTGATTTAAGTGATCAAAGATATGTAAATGAACACAAATGATTTCTACACAACAGATATAGAGATGGGTTTGGTGTGTCTCAGAACCAGAGTTGTCAAGGGCTGCACATATGTGTCTCAGAATCGGAGCTATTGGGGGTTCGGTCGCACATACGTTCGCTGTTTTCGATGTGTTTGACCAGGCACGAGCATGACAAGCTGCTCTATGTATAGACAGCGGTTGTGGTGGCGAAGTTCTCTTTGCAGCCTATTTGCTGAGCACTACCCATTAGACGTGTTCAACACAAAGCTCACTGTTTATTAAGTTTATAAAAGAATCATATAAAATTCAAACAGCGATACTAAACTTGGTTTATTCGGTAGATTTGTACGAAAAGTTCAATAAACAACCTTATTTTCTCCCAAATTTTATTCTCATTAATGTTATAAAATCACGTTTGTTTAACTGGTACTCTTCTTCATGCTCAATGAGAACACTGCTTTACCCATAAGATTGATTCTTTGTATGGTATTAAGCACTTTTTAGAAGGTCAGGATATCTGAGCGCAACTAAAATAATAAACACACCAATTTTATATGCTAACATTCAGAGCAAATAAAATTCCACATATTTTGAATCGCTGTAATATTTCTTCATAATTCCATAAACATACCTTTAAATGTATGGCTCTGTTTTCTCCAATGTCATCATGAAATTGGAGCATGCGTGCCCCTCTCAGCCAGCTTATTTGGCAAAACTTTCTCGAACTTGCACACACGACTCTCTTCTAATTTTAATATTTTCTGAAAAGTGCCAGGCACCTTCCAAAGGCTCCTTGAATTGCACGCATGACTCTCTACTATTTTCAATTCCCTGACCTTCTAAAGGCCGCTGTTCTCTTCTGCCTGACCCTGCTTCTCTCTCAACGGAGCTATTTGCCAAACCCTAACACACGACTCCTACCTTTCTCAAATTTAAATGCATTGCGAAATGCAATGCACTCCATTAATTCTCTATGCTATGTTATAAAGTAAAAATGATAAAAGATGTACGAAAAGTCACATTTTATGCTTTCAGTTGAGGAGAGAATAGGATTTTATACTTCTAACTTTCAGCTGACATCATGGGACAAAATATTTCGCTCCGGTCCGGGAAACATCATCGAGCCAAATCTTCACGAGATCAGAATCGCGAAAAACTGTATATGCTGTGCAACCAAGGGGATATTTCCGACGATACTTGGCTGGAGGCTCTCAAATTTCTCACTTTTCCTAAATGGACGCAAAAGCGATTAGTGTGCCGTCGAATCAATGGAATTGCACACAGCAACATTTCCCGTTTGCCGAAGATGGTGTTGGAAAGCGTAGATATGTATTATAACGCCGATGTATGTTACATTAAATTATTTATAAATGTAGACCGTTAAAAAAGAATTTTTCGTGTCCCATTGTCAGCCCAACGCTGTATCTGTTATAACACCTGATTTGTAACACCTGTAGGAGTGACTGAGTAAACGACGACGCGGTTCCCTTGCATGGGGGTTAATAACGCATGGCTTAAAATTTCGAAAAATTTTTTATGTGCAATTGTTTTATATATAAAACGCATGTTTAGGACCTACCCGAATATATTCCCTAGGTGAAATTTTAACCCTTCATTGCCGAGAGTACTCGAATGGATACACAATTTTTGACCCCACGAACGCCGAGAGTATCCGAAAGGATACTCAACTTTTGGAGTAAGTTTTTGGCTTCCTAGCTAAAATCTGATATTACTCTTATAGAGTCAATTTTATGTCCTGAATAAGAATATGTAATTATATTTTGTGTTTTAGCTATAAAAATTTTTTTAGAGCACTCTAAAAAAGTACACTTTTGAAAAATTCAAAATTTTTCGGAAAAATTTTTTTTTGAGACTCAACGAAAAAACTAACTTCAGATTCGTGCTCAGCGCATCGAAATTGACCAGAAAAAGTGTTTTTTAGACATCTAAAAATTTCGAAATTTTTTTGAAAATTTCGAAACCATAAGATCATGGATTTTCGGCAACTTTTGACGGCAACTTTTGACCCCCAAAAATTGTAATTTTTTGGGGTTTTTCAAAAAAGAAAAAATACGCATCTAATAGAATCTCGAGATCTACCCATATCCCAAAAATCAGCAAAGCGTTCGGCATACGGGGCTCACCCACCGCTCGGCAATGAAGGGTTAATGTCTTTGTTTTATATGCAACTTTTGGAGTCTCCAAGTTGGCATACTTGGACATTTTTAGGCCAAAAAGAAATTTTCCCAAGTTTCGTTGTAGGACCACGCAAAATCTGAGCCCGGATTTGAACTCGCCGTGTTCCATGGAGAAAAAATACGTTTGTCATTTTTTCAAAAAATGGCGTTTTGGAACCAAGACATCTGATTTTTGCATCGGAAGTTTTCGTCCACTCTGAGCACGAAACTGACGTCAGATTTAGGACCCATTCTCACGAGGTGCAGGTACCCTCTTCAATCAGGAATTGGAGAAACTGCTACTGGACAAAGACACAGTTGTTGCTTTTGACATCGTTATGCCAGAGACGCAAAGCAAACAATGGTTCGTCAAACGCGGTTTCACACCCAAAGCTCCAATGAAGGATCCTGTTAAGGATAATGGGCTCATGGCTGCTGAAAAGTGGATTGGTGCACGGCAAGGCTATGAACAAAGGCCAAGAACAAATTCCGTTTTCCGATGAATAAAAGCGATTTCCATGGTTCAGATTCCGAAATCCAGTATTATACTATGCGCAATTCAATCCGGTGTCAAGCCGATATTCTTGGAATTATTTGGCACAATTTCTCAAATTCATCTACCATCCGACGTCGTACCGTTTTTTCCCTTGAGTAAACCCCCTCCTGAAGTAAGCCCCCTCCTGAAGTAAGCCCCCCCTCTAGAGGGGGGGGTTGAAAAATATAAGCCCCCCTCTAATATACGCCCCCCCCCCAAAGTAAGGTTTTTTACATTAAAATGCTCTTTTTTACTTATATTATCTGTTTAAATACATTCGTTGAATAAAATATCGGGTATGCTACGGAAATCCCCCCCCTCGAAAAACGCATCATAGACCCATGGTGTCAATATAAAAGTTGTTTATCTCGACGAGATAAGCCCAAAAAGTGCGAAAAAAAATTCCCGGATTGCTTCTAGAACGTTCTAGAATTTTGGTATATACCTGTCCGTTAGGTATCTGTCACCTGACTAGCAGGTTATTTTAACGCACTTTACCTACTGTATAGGTATGCGATCCTCAGTAGGTCCATCCGCCACCCAACATGCAGGTTAAAGTTAAAACAAACCTTATAAGGCGCCAAACAAGCAATTAGGCTTGGGGCTTTAGGCGCTGTGGCCCCTTAGGCGAACAACCCTTACGTTAGGCTAAACAACCCTACCGCTACCTGCAGGTTGGGTGGCGGATGGACCTACTGAGGATCGCATACCTACACAGTAGGTAAAGTGCGTTAAAATAACCTGCTAGTCAGGTGACAGACAGCTGCCTGGCAGGTACATGGTGCTTAAGTTCAAGCTTAAAGATCAAGCTTGAGAACGATCTCCGCCGGTCGGGAGTATTTTTTTCGGTATTAGCAGACCCAGTGGAGTTGAATGACACCGGTTTCGGGCAAATTCCGAGGGGGGGGGGGATTTCCGTAGTGACCCCAAAATATCAACAAAGGAAATGTGTTTGGACAAATTCTTTTGTTTGATGAATTTTCAGAAAATGATTCTTCAAAACCATAGGGTCCCCCTATGGTTTTTGGGCAAATAATTTGTTAAAGAAAATTTTTGCCGAAAAACCATAGGGGGGACCCTATTGATTTTTTTGACAAATTTGTCAGAAAATGATTTTTCAAAACCATAGGGTCCCCCCTATGGTTTTTTGAGAAAAAATTTTCTTTAAAAAATTATTTGCCAAAAAAACCATGGGGGACCCTATGGTTTTGAAAAATCATTTTCTGAAAAATTTATCAAAAAAATCAATAGGGTCCCCCCTATGGTTTTTTGGACATTTTGCTAAAAAATTCGAAAATTTTTGACGATTTTGACAAAAATTTGACAAAAACGACAGTTGTTCGCTTAAAGCCACTTGCTTAAGTTTAAAATTAAATGCCTGCTTTTGTCGGAAGTATAACTAATTCGTTCTGCCCTTAGAAGGGTTGTTTAGCCTAAGCCTAGAGAGATCATGTAAAAATACACGAAAGTTTCCAGTTACTGTAAAAGTGAATGTGGTAACAGGTTCAGCATATTTGATCGATATTAGGTATGTTTGCAAAATGTCTGCAAAATTTTCCGAAGGGTCATTCTTACCAGTGCGTTTTTCTGAGAGTGCATTCTGACTGTGCTTGCAGACTGAGTCTCAGACTGAGGCTGATTTTGCGAGCCACCGCAGGTGGCGAGCCAGTCCTGTGGACCGACCTTCCCCCTTGGAATGTGAGGGAACTTAGTACATATAGGAATGCTTGTAGACAACATAAATTTTCAGACTCCCGTAGGGAGTCCCAAAAGCACTAGGTTATACTAATTTTATTGTAAATATTCAGGATGTAAAAATGTTTGCTATAAACCAAAAATTCGTCGATATCCTCAAATGCAACGTTGGAAGTATTGACAAAGAACCTCGCTATATTCGTTGTGAATCTCTCACGCTTAAAGGATGGCCAGGTAGGATAATTGATTTGCTAAAAACTGTACTACCGAAATTTTTGTGGGAAAACGGATTTTATACCTTTCTATTTTACCAAATTTTTATTCTATCAAACGAATAAAGTTGGAAAACATACAATATAGAAGATTTTCGGCTAGGTCAAAACTGGCATAAATCGATCGAAATCGAGTCTTGCGGCATTTCTGCCCTGCGAAAACCCAATTCCAAACGCTGGTCGGGAAAAGCTTGCGGAAAGCTAGACATATTGCTCAATTTGCGGAAGTGTTAGTGACATGATTGAAAGACATCATTAGATGCCATAGGAACTTTACAATTTAATTTGGTATTGTTTAAAACATGAACTAATCAATTACGATATATTTATTTGCAGAATTGTACACCGTTCATCTTCCCGATTTGCTAAAGTGGCTGACACGAAATGTGCGCGCTGAGTCACTTAATATTTCATTCATTCTTAACCGGTCAAGATTCCTTCCATTGGCCAAGTTTTTGCTCAATCCATCCGGGGCGAAAAAATGTACCAGCAGCAAAATTAAAATCAAAGTGTCTAATCCAGTGGTGTTTCTCACCGTTTTGATACAGGTAATTTTTTGATTTTTATGTCACATTATGATATTATGGCACAAAAATCATCAGACGTACCAAATTTTCGTACTCTGTCGGATTATCGTTTATCACTCTGTCCGTCCTTCTGTCTGTGTCAGTTAGGTACCTTCCAGACCACCTACTGATAGCTCAGTCGCTAGCTATGGATGCAGTGGGTGTGGGAATCGAAAAATTTTTGAGCCCGTCCCACAAAAAATGCATGATACTGGGTGCGACGTATTTTCCGTGCTATTTTCGCCTACCTTTTTCGTCTGCTAAGGAGTGCTTACGTTGTATTTCTCTCTTTTCATGTCGCCTTCGTTAGATTTTCCCTTCTTTTCAGTTGGAGGTGAGATAGTGTTGTTTTTCTTTCTCTGCTAGTCCCCCAGACTAGGGCTATGAGAGATCGCACACAGCGTAAAGGAGCGAGTTGTGCCAGTTCCGCAGCGAAGGCTGCGGGTTTCCCTTTTGTGATTATTTAAATTGGGGGACAAGTAGTAGATAACTAGTACCATTTTCTGGCTATTTAGAAATAGAAATTCCCGTAGAAATTAGCAGAATGCCAGAGTACCATCCGTGTGAACAATAGGCAGGTACATGATATTTAATTAGTCTTTTTAGAAATTCCGCGCTATTTCTCTCGTCAAAGATGATGTTCCAACAATTGAATTATTGTATCCGAGTTTTGACGCCGAATGGGAACGTTTGGGCTCAAATTTGATTGATCAAGAAGCTGACCCGCATGACGCCAAAGCTTTGTATATGATCTCGAATGGACAGAATCGAATGCGAATTTCACTTTGCGCGTCAAACACTCCCAACTGGAACGATTGCGAAATCAGAATTTATTCAATCTAACTTTACGAATAAAATTGACATTGTTTGTGTATCATTTTTTGTATTTTATGTGAACAGAATGCGTATTCCGTTTTGCCGGATTAACAGTTGCAAAATATGCATTTCTATCTAATCACCCTAAATACCAAGCGAAGCTCCGGGACCAGGTTTGTTCCGAGCCGGTTAGACTTCTCCATTTCCTCTCCTAGTAAGTGTCAAAAAAATTCCTCCTACCCAGCCGGTTAGGCAAATTTTGTTCACTCTCTCGCTATGTGTAAGAGTACTACTCTACGGGGCTGATTTTTTGCATATGGGTTTACAAGCACAGATAAAGAAACCTCCAAAAAACCCCCAACTTGAACCCTCCTTTAAGTTAATTATCATAAAATGTTATATTTATGTCTTACGATTATTATTATGTTATATACCGGATCGATAAAGATATCAAACATGTCTAGTCAATAATTCGATTGTCTGTAATCCTGATTCGATTTGATCTCGTTCTTTGCTACTCAAGAGATTGTCTGGATCGCATAAGAATTTGTTTCTTCTCAACAAACAACGCACAAAATCGTCGCCAAATGTACTTGTTAAGTTTGAATCGATAACATCTTGATTCCGCAATGGGTCAGTTTCTAAATTTTTAAACACTTTTTAGGATCTCAAATACACATTTCGGTTAAATATTATTATAATATATAATCCATGGATGGATATTTCGGTTAAAAATGATACTTTTTGTATCAAAAATACTTGTTCCAAAAGTTAGAATTGATATGGATTTTCCACATAATGTTAGATTATCGGTTTTTCTCTACACAAATTGACATTGTTTTTAGGGCTATTTTGAGCGGTAAAAATTGTTCATTTGAAATTGGAGGTAGAATGTGCTCTGATCTACCCCAATTTCAATTTCGAATTTCTACCCTCAAAATTTTTACCCAAAAACACAATGCCAATTTATTGGCGTTGGATTATTCTAATTAAACACCATGGGATTAAATTAGTAAAAACCGGCATATTCGATACCTGAAAACTCCGCTTGCGCAGTGCATAGAAACATAAGTAAGATTATGGGCATTACAAATCCATAGAATTTCAACAGTTTGAAAACTTTGTCTTTTGGCATCAGAGAATAGAGAACTAAAATAAGTCTGAAAGTTAAAACGAACAAAGTTCCAACAGGACACCTGAAGTTATAACGGAAAAATTTATAATCAATGAAAAACCTCGTTAAAAATACCTTAGCAAAGTTCAGTTTCGCTGGTACCCAGCGCATATTTTTCCTTTTCCAAATTTGTCTCTTTTACAGTTACTTTGTGAAATAACAGTTACAGAGAAAAACGAGGAAGTTTAAAAAGTTGGATGTTACTCAATAAATAAAATCGGTTTGGACCGAATGTTTTGAAAGAAATCAGAAAGAAAATCGCGGTTCCTCATGAATCAATTTGTTATTTTTCAACTATTGACAGCTGACCAATAGGATTTGGTATTATAATTTGTTGTGTTAAAAAATTTTTATTTCTTGATAAACGCGTAGATATTTCATAACAGACTGACTTTATTCAATATATGGCATCACTTTTGCTTGCTCGCACTTTAATATTTATTTATAGTCAAACTTCACAAAAAATATTTCTGAACTTTCTAGAATGTACCGAATTGTTCCAAGTCATTCGTTATGAGGCATAGCATGGAAACATTTTGTGGAACATTTCATTGAAATTTAGCATTTTGTGATATAAGTACCGTAAATTCTCTAATTTTCTCCGATGGGTTACAATAATTCAATCGATGAAAAATTTTCAGATTTGAATTTTCAAACTCAAGTTTCTTAAATATTTTCAATGACAAAGGTTTGGAATTCGGGTTTTCCTGACGTGACTTGACGAGATCTACACGAGATCTTAGTTTTGCTTATGACGGTAACAGTTCTGATTGACATTCTGTTAGGTGGAGCAAAATTAGAGACTGTGCCAAAATTAGTCAATTTACGGAACTTGCTTTTGATCTGACTTGCAAAATGAGAGAATAATTAAAATATTGTGACAAATTGACATTAGTTTGCAAAAAGAGCTTATCTTGCTGCATTCCGTTAGCTTAAAATTGACATCAGTCACCGTTCGAGAAAGTTCAGAAATATGATAAATGGGACTCTTGTTTGAGACAAATATCGAAATTTGGCGCGAGGTGGGGGAGGCAGTTCGAAAGCCGTGCTCAATATATTTTGGGGCTTACAATAATTATTAAACCTATAAACGTTTCTTTCTTAGAGATTCCAATCGGGATGACATGTTGGCGCCTTAAGATGGCTGCCACCCATATCTCTGCATTCCCAGCAGCCAAATATTTCTATGAATCATGGTGAATTGAGTTCATTTATACGTCGATTCAAGCCCTCACCTTTGGCCGGTCGAAATAGTAACGGTCAAATCTCTGTTTTCCCGCAATGGAACGACTATTTGTAAACAGCTTGTTCGCATTTGAAAAATTGATTTGGAAGGCAAAAAGTTCTATGTTTTTAAAGACAATCGTCAATTATCAACAAGGTTCAATAAAGGTCTAAAAACTATTCTAAAAAATTAATATTATGACTTGACATGCAATAATGAAATACCAATTTCCTTTTTTTGTGTCAATTCTTATTTTTGTTATTTTGACATTTATTATTTTTATTTTTTAGTTCCCTTTCCAAAACTGAAATTTTCTCAAATATCTCGTCTGTCAATTCCGAATTGCCAGCAAATAACGAACGTTTTCATATTCCAGTTTGGCAAAGCGATGGTGGATTAACAGGCGATTTTCCTTTGCATTAATCCAAAAAAAAAGCTGGAACTATATCAAGGGAGTTCCGGAAAAATGTGATAAATTGTATCATCACTTTATTGTTTCAAAAATTTTGTCATTCTTTGTTTTGCAGAAATGAAATTTACAGATTGATAAATTAGATGGTACCAACAGATAATTATCTCCTTTATGGGATCAGGATGTGCCCAGGATTTAGAGATCAGAGAATAAAGATCACTGTTACAAAAGTATAAATTAGGAATAAAATTGCGTCTGGGGCGGAAACCAATTTTCCGGTGTCCCAGGGTGCTATCCGTTTATCGGGGGGGAACCGGTTATCGGGGGAGGGTTATCGGGGGATATACATATTTATATAGTAAAAAATCAATAGGGGGGACCCTATGATTTTACGATTTTAAATTTTTTTATCGATAGGGACCCTATGAATTTTGAGAAAAATTTAAATTTTTTTCGAAATCTTTTAAAATTAATAGTGTCCCCCTATGGATTTTTTGGACAAAAAATTTTCAAAAATTTTTTCCAAAAAATCAATAGGGGGGACCCTATTGATTTTTTTTACAAATGTATTTCAAATAATACATTTAAATCAATACATTTAAACTCATTAATACATTTAAACTCTGTGCTCTGATTTGGTCTCTTCTACACTGAGTGCTATTTCTTTGTTAAAGCCAAAAAAAGCGGGACACCGGCAGACACAACAGTGGTTAATAATAGCTTAGAAAAGAAGCTAAAGAAATTTCTGGAGCTTCTTTCGCTTTTGTAAAATTATCTATGTTTATCATTGTTGTGTCTGACGGTGTCCCGCTTTTTTTGGCTTTAACAAAGAAAGAGCACTCAGTGTAGAAGAGACCAAATCAGAGGCACAGAGTTTCTGGCTGCGCCACTGAGCTATCCACAGACATCAAGATCTCCCGGAACTGAGTGGCGGTTGGAGGTATGTCGTTTGTCCCGAATTTTTTTAGGGAAGGATAAAATGTTCTTTAAAATATTGTAGTTAATAGGCGCATTATAATGTTTAACAATACTGTGCAATTACCTGTAATGTTTTAATATAATTTGATGTTTTATTTCAATATATAGTGACTACATAAATACAACAAACAAGAAAGTTAAACGCATTACGTTTTCTTTGCCTTTTTATTTTATTGGAGCAGGTCGATGGTATTGAGATAATTTTCAAAATTCCTATATCACGAGCTATTAGAAAGCATCTCATAACTTTGGCTGTGAAGCAGGCTTAAAGTACTGGTTAATTATCCATTTCATAAGGCTGTCAGTGGGCGATTTTCTCTTATAAAATGAAGCTCCTCGGCAATTATGTTAGGTAAAGTTTAATTAATTATACCTTGTGCTACAATTTTATCTTTCTACAATCGTCAGTCTTGTGACAAGGACATAAAAATTTGGAATGTTTTGTGCGGAAAACATGTCATAAAAAACAATTTATTTTAACATTTACAAGAAAATTATCTTATGTGTAATCATTCGTTATATTGTCAAACCAGTGGAATGCAGCGGTATTTAACCTGAGAAAATTGGCCAACGTAGGGCATTATAATAGGTGGTGTAAAAATTATAAAATTAAAATTAATACGGAATGAATATGACAATCTCAGTGCTGATTAGCAACAGTTGGCTGGTTTGAGTATGTAGAACCATCGATGGTACCACTAGTGTTCTTGGGATGGACTCTATTGCCACCGTTGACTTTTGGAGACTGGCCGTTGTCTTGAGAATGTTTACACATAAACGTTTTCTCGTAGTATATGGAGCAGATTACGGCATCAAGCGTGAAAAGCAGCATACCATAGTTTCCGAGAATGTTTGCCGAACTTTGGCCAGTAACCTGTAGAAATGTGTTTAAGTGAATTCAAACTAATAATTTCAAATTAGACACTATTCAATGCTGATGATTAAATTATTGAACCATTAAAATTGAACCAAAATTATGCTGCATCATATCCTAGCTTTTCTCAGTTTTTGCCACGATTTTCGACAAACAAAATGGTTTTGTGTGTACATACAGTGCCGGACTTTGGCCATTTTTGAACCCGGGTAAGTTTGCTGTACCCCGGGTAATTTGGTGCCTGGATGCATTCTTACGGGCGAATTTTTTTGATTTTCTTAAGGATTTTCAAACCTGGACCCCGGGTAATTACCCTATTTACCCCTATGAAAAACCGGCCCTGTGTACATACCCCATTTTCCACAATTCTCTAATGTTTGGCAAACGATGGTTTAAAAATTGAACAGCGAGAAAACACCCAACATTTTTTACTGTGAGTATTTTGGGTTAAAAATATATTTGGCTTTAAAAAAGCGAATTTGTTCGGAGATTATTATCTGGGAGGCGGTTTGGAGAGGGAGTATGTCTTGCAGGGCCCTGCGGTCATATGTGTAAATCCGGTAATTACCGGGGGGTCAGCTTTTGGAACAAGCACCCCTAAGAATGCCTCAAAAATAAGTTCACAAAAAAACAAAAGGGTCCCCCCTTTTGTTTTTGAAAAGTACCGGGGGTTCAAAAATTCTCACCGCAGGGCACTGATGTCTTGTCTGCTCAGTTATGGATTAGAATTATGGCTGTATGACTTGGCTTGCCATTCTACAAGATAATAACTTTTACCAAATTATTTTACCAAAGTTAACTAGACCATTGTAGAAAGATTCAATCACATTTCTAGAATAACTGTGGAAATGTTACAAGCTTTATATAAAATTATCGCGAAGCTTTTAGCGAAATTTAGTTTGGGTTTTACAGGCCATATCAAGTTGTTGTCACTGTTTGACACTACCGACTGGTCCATATTACCGTTTATTTTAAAGAATACGTAAAACATTTCTTAACTTTACCTTCTTCAGCACTGTTGGAGATTTTAGTTTTTATCATTACTTTTAATAACAAATACCTTTTTGGACAACCTAGTATCCTTGTAGTGTCCTAGTAACTAGCAAAAAACTAACATTGATAAATACTTGGGCGAAGATCATTGGCAAAATGATTAGCAGTACTTCCGAGATAGTCGTAAGGATAACGATGCGGTTTTTCTGAATTTGTAACTTTCTTTTTAAATGTGAATACGTGTTCTAATATATCGGCTTAATAACGAGGCTTATTAATAAAGTTTACGCCGATTAATGAGGCACTAAAACTTAAAAATGTCACCTATTTTTGATTTTATTTCCATTTTCTAACACAAACTTACAATTGTAAAGACCTTTCTCGTTCCATTGAAAGTATTGAAAGTCCGAAGAGCATAGTAGAAATAAGCCGTACAGAGTATATTTAGGGCCGAAATTGAAAATTTCATATATTGCTGTGGAGCTCCGTGATATTTTGTTAGAAGACATGTTGCTGATTCGCAGTACTTCACTGAAATTTGGCAAATTGCACTTCGTTGCAATCTATTACATCGCATTACATTATTTTATTGAGATAACTTTATTACTGTTTGCCCCAAATAGTTGTAGTACACTGAATGCAAAAAAATATCAAAGTATTAGGTAGGCCTAATATGACGCGTAGATATCAAGAGATACCTTGTGGTTTAATATTTGAACTTACTGCTATTGCTAGAGTTTAAAGTTGTTACTAATAAAAGTCTACTAAATAGAAACATTTACTATTCTGATGCAAATTATAACAACTCTGTTCAGTTAGCCTGAAACTTCTTATAGTGTCACACTCACCTGTCGCCATATCAATTGGCAGTTCGCGGAGGAACAAAAGAATGGTGGCAAGACACCAGGTGATTGTAACATTGAATGTTAAAACTGGCATTTTCTTACGCATAAACTTGCTGTTATAGAGCACTGGAAATTTTAGCGCTATGCATCGCTCCAGTGTCAAAAAGAAAACAGGCACTGGCGGAGCGTACATATAAACGCCCAAAAACATCCCTGTCCAATATAGCACATTTGGATCATACAATGGCTCGTCTGTTGACGCCGAAGGCGTTGCTGAAGAAAATTTTCATTAAATTATCCGCCAAATCGGAGAATATAGTCGCACTAGCTGTAAACAAGCAAGCTGCAGAAATGCACTCTATCACAAAATAAGTCAATTTTTCGCTAATTCCTAATAAACAGGATTCAATTTTCTGCGTTTGCAATGACATGATTACGCATTCTGCGGTTTGCTGGCGCACAGCTAGTGCGACTTCATTCTCACTAGCTAAATAATTACTTTTTTCTCTGACACTTTTATTTTTATGCACTCTTCTATGTTGGCCACCCCGTTTTAATAGTTGTGACAACTTTTTTATTTTGATAATAAACATTATTCATTCAGCATTGTATTCGCTATGCATTCATTGAGTAATTTTGTATAAAATGTGCTTCAGTGGATTACGGAATTTTGCGTATTTAAGCGGAAGTTCCTCTTCTTCAAAACTTATTCTTGGACACTTCGTTATTTTGGCAAAGGTTACTATAATTACATGTTGGTGAAGTCAGACTAGTCTGGCTTCCACCTTGGACTGTTATTGTCGCCTAACCTTTGCAAAAAGGTCAAGCACAAAGTACTCGACTATAATGTCTGCGTACACTGGGGCACTACAAGATCATTCTATCATCCGAGAACATCATTTTTTAACTCTTTGCTATATATTTAGTGGGAATGGGAAAACTTGAATAAGGTTTAAATCTAAAAAAATCTTCAAACTTTTTTCACACATGCTAAATGGGTCATTTTCAGTTAGAATGGCTAACTAAGTCATCGTCCCTTATAATGCCATTTCTATATTTCTTGATATCAAAATCCGGTAAAAATGTGGCATGCGATGCCATAGCTAAGCCGCTAAAAACTAAATCTAGCTAATCGAACCTTGTTTCCACCAAAGTACCAAATAGAGGTGATGTGGTATTGTCAGTATGGATCCGATAATGTGAACAAACGCATTCAGTACAATTGTTTTGGACATATTTCGCATTTCGTATTTCAATGGTTTGAGAAATCGATAAAACATCAATCGGGACATCAGGGAAATGCTAGTGACCTGAAATTAATAATTTACCTATCATTTTGATAGTACTTTATGATTCTTTTATAATAGTATAACGCGATTTTCGACTTTCACAGCATTTCGCCCAAAATGCAAAAGTTGAAATAAAAAAAATATCCTAAAAATACAAAAGATAAATATTAACACAAAAAAGCACCTGGAAGACGAGAGTGATCAAAGTCTGCACAAAATTCAGCCAATGTAGGTATGAACTTGGTGCGATCGCCATTGACGATTTTTCGGTTGAAGTATTCATGTTAATATTCCAAGAGCAATATTACTCAAAAGCAAGTTAAGTTTACGAAAAATAGCAACGTAAAGTAAATGTGACACACACAAGATTTAATCGCAATGTATACTAAAGGCGAAGCCCATACAAGTCACGAGAAATTTTAATGGTAAATATCAAGTATAATTATAGTGTTTGCATAAGTTTGCCTAGACCATCTCCTAATTGTTGGTTTGATAAGGAAACGAAAGTGCATAGCGTTTCACTTTTAGAGCCCAACTTAACCAAAACCAAAGCCTCAGTCTACACACATAAAGATGTGAAAACGCAAGTCTTTTTTATCATATATGTGTAAATGGTTTAAGCTAGCCTCACAATCAGGGGATATTCTGATGAGTGATGAAAAAATGAAGACACTTATTCTCGTTGGATTTGCTCCAGCCTACTGAAAATCTGTAAAAACAATAGGAAACTATGTGAAAAGTTGGGATAGACTCATCAATATCATATTTATGACTCACATAGTGAAAACAACATCAAAAATGGACATTAAGAATTGCCCAAAAATCTGATGTGTGATTCTGATGAAAATCTCCCCACAAATCTGATCAAACATTTGTTTGATCAGATTTGTGGGGAGATTTTCATCGGGATGAATCGATTCCTCAGGTTTTGGCCCCAGACGGTTGCGCATGTCGTGAAATGTGTACAAATTTCACGATTATTCTTATTTTGTCTCAATTGAAATTTGTAAATAAAATTCCATAGCAAATAGTTCTCAATAGCGTAAAAATCGTTCTCCAAATTTCTGTATTTCGCCTTTCTCAATACAGCTCAGAACATCTGTGGTTTTCTGTCTGTCTATTATTTCTATTGAATTCCACCTAAATGTGATCTTTGATTTAGCTTTCCTTTTCACCATATAAACCCTCTCAGGGTTGATTATAGGAGTGTGACTCAGTGACTCAGTGGCTCAGTGTGATTGAGTGTGAGTGTTGATTTGTATCAGTGCTCAATACCAGTGATATTTCATAAGTGCCGGAGTGAATGCAATTTTGCTCCTCCAGTGTTCATTTCATCCAGTGAATTTTCTCAAGGCACTTCGCCTAGTGTTTTGCTATCAATTGGATTTGCATTGTCTGTTTTGTATTGAGCGAAATAAAATTTGGAACGATTCCAGTGTTACATTTACATAAATCATATCATACTCATATCATAAAGTCTAAGTGTTTTCTTCGGGATCGCGTTTCCTTGAAACCTCCTAAAATCACGAAAGCGCATGGTGAGTTCTGAGTCACCGAAATTCTAGATTCACGTCTTTTGCTTGGGGCATATTAGCGTGTTCCGCTGTGTTATTGCTGATTTTTCGATGGATATAGCTCTCACTAGGGATAATAGATTCCCTCGAGTTTCTTACCCGGCACGAATGTGCATGGCGAATTCTTAGGCACCGCAATTCGAGATACATACATACGGGCATAATCGGGTGCCGTGGAGCACATTTACCCTCTTGTACGGACCGGACACGGACATTTAGCAACCATTATCAAATTTTGCATACTTAAACGTCTAGAATTTCTAAAACCAAATTTCTAAAACATGTAGGTAATACTCTAGAGTGTTCTAGAAGTCAAATCTATGAGCGAATAACTGCAGCTAATAAATTTATTAAAATTATTGGCTATTCTATTATTCCATATTTTTTGAATTACCTCATAAACTAGCGGCTTGGGACTCAATACGGGAGTCCGATTAAAAATATGTCTACACTAGCGAAGTGGGGCCGCTTCGCGGCCCTCACTTCGCTAGGAAGCGGTTAGCGTGCACAGCGGGAGATTGGGTTCGTCATCGCTTCGCGCACCGCCATCAGTATGCCCCGTCTGTATCAGTATGCCCACCGCCATTAGCGGTCAGACTGGGCTGTTCGGAAGTAAGGGTTGTTCGGGAGTATATGTTCTAAGTTCCCTCACATTCCAAGGGAGAAGGTCGGGCGCTCCGCGCCCAACCACAGGACTGGCTCGTCGCCTCCGGCGCCTCGCAATATTTATGGGGCAAGTTATGGTCAGGGTGAGGTCGACAGTCGCGGCCTTCGGCCGCTTCTTCTTTCTGGTTTGTGCGTCTGACTAATTTGTGTCTCTGACTGATTTGTGTCTCTAACTAATTTGTGTCTCTGACTCACTTGTACTTGAAAAATATGCACCCCTAAGAATCGACTTTCCCAAAATTTTGGACATACGGACAAAAATAAGCACTGGAAAGAATCGACTTTCCCAAAATTTTGGACATACGGACAAAAATAAGCACTGGAAAGAATCGACTTTCCCAAAATTTTGGACATACGGACAAAAATATGCACCCCTAAGAATCGACTTTCCCAAAATTTTGGACATACGGACAAAAATAAGCACCCCTAAGAATCAACTTTCCCAAAATTTTGGACATACGGACAAAAATAACTAAAATGTAAACAATTTAAAAACTGAAAGACTCTAAATGGGCTGAAAAATCGAATAAAAACATAAAACTTTAACTTTTAATGCTCTTATATATCTCAAGATATTTAGAATAAAAGTTAGAATAAAATGACAAAAAATAATAAAAAGGGAAAGAATAAAATAGTGCCGCAGGCGAAATTTTTTGAAAAATTTGAATCTTTGCCGAAAATTTTTCAAAACTTTCGACGGCCGCGCCCTATCGGGTGCGGCCGACTGCATTCTTAGGCGTGCTTACCTGGTACCAGTATCGGTCGCGTTTTTTACCGATACCAAAGTATCGGTACGATACCGATCCTGGAAATTTTTACCGATACCAAACTGATGCCGATATTTACCGATACCGATATATCGGTATCGGCCGATCTCTAACATGTTCTAATAAGGGAAGTTCGCGAACTGTTATTTTTTAAACTTATGTTGGGAAAGCATCTGATTGTGGCAAAATGTAGTACTCCCAGGAAAAAAATTCTATGCGGGCCCTAAAAATGGTCTGTCGAAAATTTTCTGAGAAAAAATTTTTTTAAGTTATTAAAAAAACCATGATACCCCCTATGGATCCAAATAATCAAAATTTTTTATTTTGGCCGGAAACGTGTTTTTAGGGGTTTTCGGGCTCGCTAATCTCGAATCCGAAGGAATTTTTACGATTGATGACGATCTCTCAAAGTTTGCCTTCAGGCCAATATTCAGTAATCGTGAAATTCTAAGTCCCGGCACACTACTAAACCCATATACCGTATTTTCTCTAATAGAAGCCCCGGGGCTTATATTATTTCAATACTCCTCTAGGGGGGCGTCTATTTCAGGGGGCTTCTATTATAGGGGGGGGGGCTTTAATTATTTGGACCGCGCCTTCGCCGCGGTCGGAAAAATTTTCGGCACTTTTTTGCAAAATTTTCAAATTTTTGTTTAATTTTTACAAAATTTTTGAAAAATTAAACGAATTTTGAATTGGCGCCAAATTTTTTTTGTCAAAAATGAGAATTGTTTTGCATTTTTGACCAAATTTCGGACAAATTTTCGTTCTTTTGGTGAAATTTTGTATTTTTATGACTGTTTTCACTATGTTGATTATTTTTATTTTTGGGATTAGTTTTGGGATCAATGAGAAGTTGAAAAATTTAGACAAGTAACCCATATTTAGTTTAGTTATTAGTTCCATTGATTAGTTATTAATCAGCGCAATGATTAATAATCAAGTCGTCTAGGATAAGACTCGAAATGACTGAATGAATTTTTTAAACAAATTTTTATTGTATTTTTATTCTTTTTAATTTTTGGCATTTCCACAAAAAATTTAAATTTATTTAAATAAACTTTTTTCTTCGTAATGCTTGGGCCACGCAAAGAATGTATTCTGTAACGTGTTTTGTTTATTATTCTCTTCCCAGTCTATAGTTTAATCACAGTCTCTCCTTTGTTTTGTGTATTTCAGTGCTCTCTACAAAACCACTACTACGACTACAGCGCTGTGGTAAAACTTAGGCTAGGGAAAAGAAAAATACAAAACCCAGTCCAGAATCCATACGTGCGTGGCCCTAGTGTGATATAGTGTAATTTTGATTAAAATTTGGTTACTAAATTGTCTAAACTTTTTCTAAGAATTTTGCAATTTGTAGACCAAATTGTTTCAATTGTTCAATTTTTAGACCAAATTGTACAAATTTTGTCTACTTCAATTAGACATATGAAATACTGGCAAAAAACTGTAAAAAATTGCAAGTGAAAAACTGTAAAAAATTGCAGAAGATGTAAAAAATTGTTCCGCATAGAAAACTCGCTCCATTTTCGCTCTAATGAACCATACGCTTGTGATACTTTGCCTGAAATAAGATCATTAGCCGTGTTTTTATGCATTGCCTGAAGCATTTTTTGTGACTAACTTCGTTATTCCAACAACACTTCTGAGACCATTTTTCCCGTTATTTTTCGCTATTTACTCGGTAAACCGAACAGAGGTTTAGACAAGATTTGAGTGGGCAAATGTATGTCTCAGGTATTGCGCTCATATTTAAAGCTCTATTCCTAAAATTAGTTTAGACGAAATTTTCAGAATAAAGATCTGGAGTATATCTATGTACGGTATAACTATTGAACCAGCAAAAATTTCACAAGCACTATTAAACTCACACTATTCAGCTCACAAGTTTATTCTAAAGCCTGGTTCAGTATTTGCACTTTGTTTGAATTCCGCTTTAAATGAGCCCAGGTAATATTTTTAGCGATAAAAATTTGTAATAATCATGGCAAAATTCATGACTCATCAGCGTTACAGTATACCTATATACCGTAAACGGTTTATAAAGTTTACGGTATGTACTTGACCCAATACCTTGTTTAATCCATGGTTTATTTGAACCATTTTCAGTCCGCTTTTTGCATACTTTCAATTCGTCCCTATGTTTGGTCATCGGAACTTTTCTCAATTGCCTTCTCATTTTTTTGGTCTGGCGTCGGACTTGCAGACAAGTTCGAATCTATAGTCGCATTTTGATCCAAACTTGCCTTGTCGATATCTATGCCCTTGTTATTTGATACCTTCTCCAACCGGTAGGTTTTTCTAAACCTTTTTCTGAATCGTTTTTTAGACTTTGTTAAAGATTGCTAAAATAATGGAATAAACAAAAATAAAAACAAATTTACCAACAAAACGCATTTTTTGAAAAAAGACATTTGAAACCCATAGTAGGATTTTTGTGTCAAAATTTGATATAGCAGGAATGAAAATTAATTTTTCTAACTGTTATCTGATACAAAAAATTCAAACATTTTCATGCAAAATGTGTAAATTTTCCAACCTTTCAGATCTATTTTGTCGATAACGGAACCCCGTCTCGTACTTGGAACGGTCATTTCCACAATGCTTCGACTTATGTCCATTTTGCGGTGTTCTGTTTATGGATCATTGGCAACTTTCTCTCATCTGCTTCAATAACCATGCAATTTGTTTACAGATATTTGCTTTTGTGCAGGTTTGTTTTTTATATAAAAATTGTGACTACTGTCATATTTTTGCGAAAAACTGTCGTCTTAGAATAAAGCTAAACCACCAAGAAAGCGAAAATTTGTAGTCTTCAGAAAGAATACTCCAAGGTATTTCTTATAAGAAAAATGCCTTTAAACAGCCACTATTTGGACTAACAGACTAACTTTTAACTAAAATTAAATAAAAATGGCCAAAAAATATGATTCCTCTTAAAAAAATTTCCCTAGGGGTTATGGCTTAGGAGATTACGAATTACTTCGGTTCCAGCCAGTCTGGCTTCGCCAGACAACGTATTACCTCGACCAGTACCTCGGGCCTGTGGTCACTTCCTAAGTCAGTATGCCCCCGGATTCGGATTCCCCGCACCTGAAAACCCCCGGGTGCCAAAAATTAGCTTCGGAAAAGCTTTTTTCCTTTGAACATTGCAGAAAACCAAAAAATGGCCCAAAAAACACTGCTTTTTTTACAAAAAATGGCCATAACTCTCAATAGAAACATCGGCGCAGCAAAATTAAAAACAACCCAGCTACTTAGCTCATGACGCGTCTAATGAGCTATCATACGTCCCGAAAGGAGTAACGCTAGGGGGTATCCACTTAAAACCAAGGACGGTACTGAAATACTAGGGGAAGGATTTGAGAGAGTCACCTTTTGCAAATAGTGGATTTGAGACCAAAATTTGCCTTGTGGAACGAAGTTTTCTGAGATTTTTTCAACGGGGTCCTACCGGATAATTTACCGTACACCAGCCAATTCTAATATACAATTTATGTTTCATTTTCAGGAACATAACAATTTCCTACTATGTTTACCTGGCATTGATAGTAATCCCTGGAATATTTTGTGTTGTCTGGATGAATCTGATATTCAACTTCACATCTGGCCGACCGCCGCCAACGAAAAGACTATTTCGTGATTCGGAATTTTACTTCCTTTTATGCGAGTCTACGGAACAGGAATTTGTGGAAGTGTCTGTCACGGATGCAAAGGTTGGAATGTTAAATGGCTTGCTGAAACCAAAATTGTTACAAATAATACTAAAAATTCATTATTATTTTCATCGCCAAACGAACTAAAAGCTGGAAGAATTCAAAGTTTCGTTGTAGAGTCAGACCAAAATTAACTTAAAATTTCAGCTCAGTGAACCAAAAATTAGCTTCAAATTCTAGTTGAAACGGTCTTTCCAAGTTTTTGCGACTAAACCTCGTTTTCCTACTTTTCATAAATTAAGCCCTGATCAAAAATGTACGCTAAAACAAAAAATTAATCAGTTTTTTGGATTTAGCACAAATTTCCTATAAAAAGTACTAACCGTAAAATTTTTCAAAGTTGTACTGATTGCTATCTCAAAGCGCAGTAGTTCAAGACGTCGCAATAAGCAGATAAAATATCAAAGATTCCCTGTAAACAAACTTCTTTTCATATTTTTTCCGATGAAACCTTAAATCTTGCATTAAGTCCTGACCTAAAAATATGGAATAATCCTAAAAAGTAACCATTTTTTCGGATTCAATACTTTTTGAAACCTAAGAAGTAGTAACCGCTAAATTTATTCAGTTCTACTCTTGGCTATAGTAAAGTGCAGTAGCTCCAGACACCGCAAACAGACAAAATCTGTTGCAATTTGCTACAGTAGACTATTTTCAGGGCAACATACTATGCATTGTTGGGTGTTTGACGATGAATTTTGCATTCTATTTGATCATATTCATCAGCTCGTTGAGGATAATGGCCTTTCTAAACAGTCAAAAAGATAGAGTGAACAGCGAATTCTTTAAGCAAGCCGAGCACCAAATGAACTACATACTGGCTGCGCAGGTAGAAAAAAACACTATTTTAGAATGTTCCACGTAAATGTATACTAGACATAGATGGTAAAAATAAATTTCTAGAGAGAAAACAGGAAATGTATACTTTTAAAATATTGTAGACCTCTATAAGAAGTATCCAACGGTACGCATAATTGATAGAAATGTTCAGAAAATATCCATAGAAATGGCGGACGAAGTGTCCTGGGGAGAACTTTTCCCGGATGACAAATTGTTTGGGACGAACAGTCGCGTACTCTATCTTATTGCATGAGCTGTTAGTTTTCGTAATTTGCAAACATTTGTTTGAGACTTTTCGAAATAAACCGATTATCACAAATATCTAATAAGAAGAATATAATATGAAAACGAAACAATGCTAATGCTCCAAAGCTATACGAATTTTTATGAGAACCTTGGGATAGTATTCAAGACTGAGATCTAGACTGGAGATCTAATGTCGTCCCGATTTCGTTGAATTCACTTGTCCCTGGCGAGTATATTCATAAATTTCACGACCCTAATCAAATTCAAACAGGCGCCACATTGCATATCCCAAGTCGCGCTTAAAATATCATTCAAAATGCAATGCCTTTTACATCAAAATTACTATCCACATCACTCCCTAACGCAAATTTCTTACTTGTTTATGTTGCTTTAGAGTATATTTATCAACGTTCCGAATTAGGGTTAACCCCGATATGGCTAAGATCGGGTTATTGAAAAAAATCCAAAAAATTCTTGATATGGTATTCCCTATGGTCTCTAGTTTCTAGCGATCAAGATAAAGTTTCAAACAGCTTTTATTTTATAAAGCATCCCGATGTCGAGGATATTTTTAGAAATTTTTCATTTTAAAGATCGGTGTTTCATAAAAATTTAGTTTCAGAAAATATGACTCTACCGGATCTTCTCACCTAATATAAATTTCTCTGTTCTCTTTCTAGCGCTCCTATTGGATTCTTCGACATTGAACTTTTTCTTGAAACTCAGCCAGTCTAATTTTGAGAAAAAAGCGAAAAATGACTGCCCAGTAAAACAGTTATCACTTTCTTTTCAAACAGAGTATTACTAATCAGCGCAATGGAAGTCATTGTGAAAATTATCGCGTAGTTTTCTGTGACTTGCAACCTCCCCCATATTAGCCGATGAGCTACCGTATTCCCTCTAATTATGTCCCCAGGGAAATTGTTCAATTCAGCTCCAGAGAGGGCTAATTACAGGTGAATTAATTTCAGGAGCTGCAATTACAGAGATACGGTATTATAAGATTATCGCATCCAATTAGTTAATGCGAGATTGCGAAAAAATGAACCAAAGAAGAGTCGACTAAAGTGGCTTCGTCCACTAAAGTGGCTTATTTTAGAAATCGCCCTCTTTTAAATTTTACACTGTTTACTTATCGACAATCCAACTTTCAGCAGTCAATGGAAAACATTCCTCATACTTTTATTGGCTATTCTCCTTTATTTTTACTCACCACATTGCTTATATTCGCAACATTCGTAATTAGGGTTCTCTTTATTCTTGGACAATATCGCAAGAAGCCGTTCAAGGTAACATCTCACAGTAATTTAATTAGAAGTTATTTTCTCAAATTATCCCTCTCTCTAATAATCTCTCCACGAGAAAATCGCCTTCCAGATCTCAGTAATGTAGAAGCAAAGCTATAAATATGTTTTTACATTCGGTCCAAACGCTACCATTTACCGGAAAAGTGAGTTGCGATATTTTCGTACTCCCTCCTTAAAAGGGAGTTTCATCTTGTGTTCTAATTTTCTCCTAGCTTTTGCTTACAAGCAAAAGGAGAACCCATAGAGTTGGATGTGAGCTTTTGAGATGGAAATTTTTTAAATCGATAGAGAATCGAAAAGTAATATAACGACACAAATATCCCTTTTTGTTGAATTTTTCCCAGACGATTTCCCAGCCGAGATATATATACGAGGTTAAATTGCAAGTTTTCAGTCTCAAGTTCGATTCCCAGGTCGGATAATCTTTTTTCTCGCAAAAATACTATCTTTTGTTAAAAAAATAATCTAAAATTTTTTTTTCTAAAATCGCATCAAAATTACCCTAAAACGGTACTTTATGGTGAAATTCCGAACCCACCCAAAAACCCGAAAAAATTTACGATGTGCCCGATCGTGTCCAATTTCTATATCTCTTCTACCAGGTGGCGAACTAATTCCGTGGAAAAAGATCGTTATCTATTTTTTAAATTTTGAATTTTGCCGCTCGTTGGCGTTTCGTTTCTCTTATATTTTTAGCAAACGGAAGTGAGGAAAAGCAGTCTCGATGCTTTTTAAGGTGTTTAAGACGATATTTAGACACTAGCGCGCTAGCGCGCGGGTAGTCTATATCAGTATGCCCTTTCTATATCAGTATGCCTTTTCTATATCAATATGTTCTAAAACGCCTCGCGCGCGCGCCTCAGTCTGAGTTTGGCTCAGTCTGAGTTTGGCTCAGTCTGAAATTGGCTCAGTCTGAGTTTGGCTCAGTCTGAAATTGGCTCAGTCTGAGTTTGGCTCAGTCTGAAATTGGCTCAGTCTGAGTTTGGCTCAGCGGGAGCGTGCATCAGCGGCGCTTCGCGCACCGCCATCAGTATGCCCTCGGCTGTTGTTCGGGAGTAAGGGTTGTTCGGGAGTAGAGCTGCATGAGACTATTTCGGGCCTGCGGCCCTCAACAGCTGTTGTTCGGGAGCAAGGGGTCCCCAGGTCCAGTCCCCAGATTCAATCCAGTTCCCAGGTCCAGTCCAGTCTCCAGGTCCAGTCCCCAGGTCCAGTCCAGTCCCCAGGTCCAGTACAATCTCCCAGGTCCAGTCCAGTTGCACGGAATTGAAAAAAATTTCGAAAAAAAATTTTTTCCAAAAAAAATTTTTTCGTACCCCGGGGTACCCCGGACAGTTTTTTTTACCACGGATTCGGATTCAGCACCGTCGAGAACCCCCGGGTGCAAAAAATCAGCATCGCAGCAGCTTTTGTTCAAAAATGTCAATTTTTGGCCAAAAAAAGCCACTTTTTGGCCCAAAATTTGAAAAATTTGTGAAATGCGCAACAATGTTTTTTCAAGAATCCCCCCAACTCACCGAGACGAACATTTTGAGCTATCACACACCCCTGTAGCGATCCGGCAAAGTGCCTAACCGAAAGTTGGCAGCCAGTGAAATACTAAGGAGGGGATAATCAAAATAAAGCTGAAACAAAGCCAATATTGGTAGACGATATAAAAATCAAAGTGAAATTTATTCAAATCATCGTCAAATCAGTCATCTTGAGGATATTTTTATGTCGTTTACCATTATTGGCTTTATTTCAGCTTTATTTTGATTATGTCTCATATTTAGATGTCTAAATATCGTCTTAAACACCTTAAAAAGCATCGAGAATGCTTTACCTCACTTCCGTTTGCTAAAAAATATAAGAGAAACGAAACGCCAACGAGCGGCAAAATTCAAAATTTAAAAAATAGATAACGATCTTTTTCCACGGAATTAGTTCGCCACCTGGTATATCTCTCTCTATCAATCTCTCCTTTGTTACAGCAATTCGTCATCTATCAAACAATTCGTATTCAGGTATGTCGATGCTCAACTATCAACCTAAGCTCTGACACTCTCCACGACATTCTCGCCTTTTTCGACCGAAAATCTCTCAGTCGTCAGCGTTCAGTGGACTCTCGCTTCAATCGAACAATCCAACAGGAATTTGTCAACAAGCCATATTTGGTGCTTGAGAAGTATACCAAAGAAAAACGTGTATATGGCACAGGAAGATGCATAGCTAACGTAGAGATGGTCAATAACATTCTCGTCGAGAAATTTGTTCGTTTTAAGCACGCCGATGTCGAGTGCAATGATCGTGACCGCGTGTCACATCTTTTGTCCACGAGTGAGCCGTGGCAGACATTTGATTTGAGATTAACCACGGAGTTCAAATTGACAAAGTACAACGCTCGCCGTCTCGCCAAATGCAAAAAGGTCAACTCTATCTCTTTCTCTGGCCGACTGACTTTGCTTCCAGAGCTTCTCCTGGGAAATTGTCCGCATCTAAAGATTTCGGATGGCCTATTCAAAACTGCAGATTCCGCTTCAGTTCCGTGGACGAAAATTCTTGACTTTTTATTTCGTGAAAGTGAATCTTATCACAGGCGCAATTTTTTGGAAATTAAAACCAGGAATCCACCAAGTGCTGAAGAATATCTCCAATTTATCGACGCAATGAAACAGGTATGAAAAAAATTAAAAGCATTTTAAGCGTTAAGAAAACCTTTATCCTATTTATAGGTCAAATGCGTTTGTATTATACAAATGCATTTGACTAATGCATTTTGCTATGGATAGGTCAAATGCTCGCTCTCGGATGTTGAAAGATTTGTGTCTTTGATGTTTCGTTGCAAATTGGCTTCTTGATTATTTCCTTACTAGCGCTTTGGGACTCCCTATGGGAGTCCCAAATTCGTGACATATTTGTGACAGAGAATTTGCACTAAATAAAATGACCCTTCCAAAAATTCGGGAACATTTTAGCTAAATTTTATCTAAAAATTGTCTAAATTTAGGTAAATTTGGGCCTAAAATTCCGATTCCGGCAAAAAGTTACCCTAATTTAGGAATCTAAAAATTCTGCACCCCTAAGAATGCATCTTTGAAAAATGGAATAAGCACCCCTAAGAATGCGCTCCAGAAACATGAAACGGACGGACGTTCATCACTAACTTACTATAAGGATTTTTTTCAGAGATTCACTACCGTTACAACTCGTTTAATTTTCGACTTTTATTGGCGTACAAATAACGCACCGGTTTTCCGCATCGACGAGAAAGTTGAGAATGTCCATCATCATGGAATGCTAAATTTAAAACAGACTAACTACTATTACAATGATAGAAATGATTCTACTATCCATCTGTATGCTTTGTAAGCTATGAGTTAGTAGCACAGGAAAGAACTCTTGAAATTGCTCATATTAATTTCAAATTGTTTTGACTTTTTACTTCCACTTTATCGCAAAACTTTTAAAATAAATCGCACTTGACGGTTTGTATACAGGATTCAAAAATTTGATACTCCGAGCCTTTTTATTTTTGTTTCATTTTTATCATATTTATAAGATCCCAAAAAATATAAATAAATCAAGAAGACACGGAAAAGTGAGTTTTGTAACTCCCTAATTCTAACCGTCAAAGATGGCTTATTTTATTGGTTCAATTAATTTTGTGACTATTAAAGAATGTTTGTGTATACATATTCAGAATGTATACATATATATACAGAATGCGGTAAAGAAAACACTTTTTGGCAACTTTAATTGTACCAGCGCCGTTCCATCAAATAAATTTAGTGTATTAAATAATATAACAGTAACTCTTGTGCTATATAGCCGTGGTCCTTCGGTTATACCTGTTTCTTATTACAATAAAATATAAATATTCAAATTACCGCAAAATTTTTAATATTTTATTTGTAAAAAATTTATTTGAATAAAATTTATTTAAAACATCATTTCTATAATACAAATTCAAATTCCCGCCAAAAATGGGCTACAGGTATAGGAAATATAGCCATAGCCACTCTGCTATGCACCCTTCCAACAGGCAGAGGCCGTGTTCGGATTTGAGTGACATACTACTACCATAACTGACCTCAATTTTCGGAATCAGAGTGGTCGAAAACCAATAAAGTTACAAAATTCCCTTACAAGTTTTCAACCCCATTAATTCCGAAATTTGAGGTCAGTTTTGGCGTCGCCTTCTGGCATTTTGCATGTATATTAATAAAAGGCTAAAATAGGCATAATGTCAGAAAGTGGCATTACAATGTGCTCAATACCAAAAGACCTGGCCGAATACCCCCGCATGTGTCCCTTGATTCGGAAGTGCCTTCGATTTGAACAGAAGAGCGAATCAGTGTTCCATTTATGATATTGTCAGCAAAGCGTGGCGGCATTTCAAATGGTAGTTTTC